>OX103973.1:30799399-30923341 GCA_944470395.2 Schistosoma turkestanicum
CCTTTTCCTAGTTAACCTCGTCTACAACTCATGTCTGTAATCTTGCACTGGTTTTTACTTCCTACCGAGAAATCCTATTACAAGCTGGTCTGGATAACTATACTAAAAAAGAGCTCATTCATAATTTCTTGAGCTGCAGAGTTAAAAATAAAAAGAATATATAAAACAAAAAATTATATCACTGAGCCTCTTTATTATATTTTGTAAATCAACATTATTACTAACAACTTGGTACTTCTGAATTTCCTCTATTCTTTCGACAAACTTCCCAATAGTTATCTCACCAATAATTTGTCTTCATTAACCTACATAAGTGCAGGTGTACAGTAATGATATTAAAAAAGTCTGAGTAAACATACCTTTGTTTTATCTATAAACGTATTTTCTGTTCCGCTCCTCGTCCCGTCTTCTTTATTCCTCTTTTTTCAGAACCTTATTCCACTCCTCATATATTAGTCTGGATATTTGCAGTAGACTTGGTTACCCTACCCAAGAACATGTAAAATCATTAGCTGATGAATATCAACCATACCTTTGTACATTTACCGCATCAATTCTTGTTATATGCAAACCTATCTCTACCATGAATCGTTTCTCAGTCCATAAGATGATTGTCGTAACGCAACCTTCGTAACTTGCGCCAATTATTCGCATTGAACTTTCCATGTTTAAGAACACAATGAATCTTGTGAAATGTTTCAGTAAATGTATACCGTTTTAAAAGAAATATGTTGTTAATCTTAACATTTTGATCTTGCCTGTAAATTGGCATGTCTCTTGTAACATGTTTGTTATTTGAGAATAAATTATTATTATTATTATAACAAGAATTGATGCGATAAATGTACAAAGGTATGGTTGATATTCATCAGCTAATGATTTCACATGTTCTTGGGTAGGGTAACCAAGTCTACTGCAAATATCCAGACTAATATATGAGGAGTGGAATAAGGTTCTGAAAAAAGGAATAAAGAAAACGGGACGAGGAGCACAACAGGTAATATCCATGTTCAAAGCCGAACAACGGCTTCGCACATACGTTTATGGATAAAAAAAAGGTATGTTTACCCAAACATTTTTAATATCAGAACACTCTACACCTGCGCTTATGTAGGTTTATGAAGACAATTCAGTAGTGAGATAACTAATGAGAAGTTAGTCGAAAGAATCGAGGAAATTCAGAAGAACCAGGTTGTTAGTAATAATGTTGATTTACAAAATATAATAAAGAGGCTCAGTGACGTAATTTTTTTATTTCATTTATTCTTTTTATTTTTAACTCTACGGCTCAAGAAGTTATGAATGAGCTCTTTTCTAGTATAGTTGTCCAGACCAGCTTGTAATAGGATTTCTCGGTAGGAAGTAAAAACCAGTGCAAGGTTACAGACATGGGTTGTAGACGAGGTTAACTAGGAAAAGTAACATCAATATCACTGATTTGTTACATCCTGCTATATCGTAAGGAGCCGTAAGCAGACAAAATGTTCTGCCACACAGACATGGGTAGATTGAGGTTATCGTACACTTGGCCGTCCTAAATAAAAACGCTCACTCCATTCACTTTAGAGCGTTTACGTTTATTTTGAAGGATTTCGATAAGTGCAGAAGATTTTTCCTGTGCGATCGCCATTTTCGTCCGTGTCATCTGTGCCTCGAATATTATTTCTCTCATAACAACTAATGAGTAGAAGTATTTTCTCTTTTCAAATCTGGAAGCCTGTCATCGAGGACGTTTTCGTATATGACCTGGCATATATAAGTCTTTAGAAATTCAAGGTGTCCTGGATCCTAAGGGTGCAAATTTATTGAAGATATTATTTGTGTTGTGATCAAATACTTTTACTAGTTCATCGGTATTAAGACCTCATATGACGAGATCAGAATTACTTCTTCGGAACGTTTTACCAACATATAAAGTATTAGGTATGAGGTCGCTGGTGAAATCTAAATCCCATACATTTTGATGTCTGGTTGGGTCGTCAACATTTTGAATCCACTCTTCAAGCTCTAATCATTCAATAAATGATTCAAGTCGTTTCGGTGCTTTGAGTGAGCACCAGATTTACGGAATGTTGAAGTCCCTAAAAATGGTCTTGCATGTAAACGGAAGGGATGAAGCAAACCTAAGTACTTCTGGGAATACTGCTAGACTTCCTGTTGGTGCTTTAAGCTGACGTTAACACAGCCGAACAGTAAGGAAACTGCATTTAAGGATTTCAGAACGATCCATACAGAATCTTGTAACTTGTTTAGTTCTGGCTAGTTTTGGCTAGAGTTGGCCTATATGAGGCATCCTCGACCTTGTCCTTTTAATCCATCAATTCTAAATGGATTATAGTTTTCCAGAGATGTACTTAGATCAGAAATATTACTAGTGGTCCATGTCACAGTTATCATTATAAGTGATGGTTGGTAAGTAGTCGAAAACATGATTGAATCTTTCTTTTTATTACAGGTCGCACGAGCATTAATAAATGACCTCACAACGATAGAAAGATGGGCAGCGGACAGAAGCTTAAAACTTAGCCAGTCTAAATGTAAAATCATGAACATTCTGCCCCATGCAACATAATCAACTTACGTTCTCGATTGATGTTCTCTCTAATTGCGCGATCTCTGTCTTATAACCACTAAAAAACCATACACAACTTCAAGCTAAGTTGGGATGGCAGCCGAGGTTAGCGCAGCACTTCGCTTTGTGAAAAGAGAGCATCGTGCTATCCCCGCACAACTGCCAATATTTCGCTATAAAACATATGCGTGGTCACCGTTTGAATTTCACAAATACATCTCACCACATCTCTTTAAAAGAGATGTAGGTCTCCTGGTTTGAGTCTAGAGACCAGCGACAAAATAAGTGTGAGTGTTAGGGAGTATTCATTACGAAGACGGTCTTCATTATCTTGGATTACTTGCACTGAGCAATGAAAGAATCAGAGGTGATCTAATAATGGCGTACACTGTATTGAGTAAGACGAATCACGCCGACTCGAGAATCTTGTTTGAACACAACACCCCTTGAGTTACCCTCCCAAAAATGCACATCAAGGAGCAAATACCAAAGTTCAGGCACAATTTTTTTCAATGGCATTTGTCGTAATTTGAAATGGTCTGTCAACTGGAGTGACAACAGCTCCGTCAGTGGATAGCTTTAAGAAAAGACTCGATCAACACTTACTAAAATCTCCGTCATGGACAAACCGTACCCGGAGCTGCACTGATAAAACAAGAAGCGAGTGCAGAGAAGTCAGTTAGTTTATTCTAAATTATCGATATTGGTCCCTATTGCGATTTACTCCGAGTTATAAAAGTATGTCCGAGAGCCAGAATGATCAATATGAGAGTATATTAGTAACAAAAAACTACATCGACACGATTTCTAGATTTTATCATCACCAGTGCATCTCATTTTATCTAGAAAATAGACGACCTAGCGACTCCAATTGTTTTGTTTAAATGACGCAAAGACCCTAGATACAGACTAAGAGTTATGTGCTTATTTGAAAATCTAAGTTTACAAATAAGTTGCGGCCGACAGTCAAGAAGTCTGTGGTTATCTTGATCTTGATTTTCATTTAGGTGATACTTATTTTATTTGATAGTGCCGACAAAGAAAGTATGTTATTCAGAGTGTTTCACAAACCTTTTGACGGTTACTTGACTTGCACGTACTCAGTGATTAACATCAACGCCTTTGATAAGCTGTGCCTAATCGATGTTTGGAAACCTATTTGTTGTTAAAAATTATCACTATTTAATTCCAATAACTTATTTATCCCAGCTTTTTACCGCCTCTTGATCCTCTCTTGTTCTTTCTTTTCGGTCCTCTCACACAGTCTACACTTCCGATCAATCAACTTATATTAATAGTGTAGTTTCGAAACATCCGTATTCCACTTAACATAAGAATTTTTTTCCATTATCTTTAATATTTTAATTAATTGGCCTACAGCCTAGTAATGTGATACACTTATCCATGAACCTTTTTTCTTTATATATCGGTCTTCTCACACTATTTTCAAAAGCACTTGGTTAACCAGCTCAGGATAAAAATAAGTTAGAGCAAACGAATCAATCGTTTAATACTACTGAAGGCGACATTTGGGTGTTAGATGCCATTGATTTATCCTCGCATGCATTGTATAATAGTTACGTAAACATTTTCTTCGGAACTTATGAGACCAGAACGAGAAGTTGATAACTGCTTCTTGTTTTCATAGCCAGTATTCAGCATCTTTCTCACCGGTTAGTACAAATTGGTTAGGGTGATAAAGGGACCTCCAAATTATTTTGATTAACAAGCCTAGGTTTCAGAAACGTTTAATTTTTTTTAAAGTGAAAATATAACGAATTTTTAACCGAATCCAGGAGCTAAAAGATTGAAAATGGTGAAATTAGGGAGTTCATATGGGCAGACTCTGGAGAAGGAAACTTGGCTGGATTCAGAACTGGACGTTGATGTTTAGACCACATTTTATCACTATGACTAGTCCTGGTACATAGACAAACATTTAGTCGTCCGGCAATAGTTCTTTCGTGAACCTTAAGGCGGAATTTGACTTTGTTGATTGAGGTCTTGTGGCAGTGCCTGTCATTAAAAGGTGTACCAAAGAAGTACATTTACCTTATACAGGCTCTCTACTCGAACACCACTGGTCGGGTGAGAGCTTATGGCCAACTGTCATCGGAATCGGTTACCTCAAGTGGTGTCCGTCAGGGATGTCCACTTTCCCCACTCTTGTTTAACTTTGTCGTATATATGCTTCTAAAGTTAACATTATCATCGTCTGACTCTTCAGGGGTGGACCTTTTACCAGGAAACATGCTTGCTGATTCAGAATATGACGATGACATAGTCCTACTTGGTGAAGATGCTGACAAAATGCAGAGTCTTCTGACTACCCTAAGCAACAATGCAAGCATGTTCGGGATGCGGTTTTCTCCCTCGAAATGTAAAATGTTACTTCAAGATTGGGTTGCATTGGCACCTGAACTAGTGATATGGAATGAAGTAGTTGAGCGTGTAGACCGCTTCACTTATCTGGGGAGTCTCATCAGTGCTGATGGCCTGGTGACTGACGGAATCTCCGCACGGATACAGAAAGCTCGACTGGCTTTTACCAGGTTGCATCATTTATGGCATAATTGAGATATCCGTTGGCTGACTAAAGGACGAGTGTACTGCGCAGTGGTTCGTTCCGTCCTACTTTATGGATGCGAAACATTGCCGGTAAGAGTTGAGAATATTTGTAGGTTATTAGTATTCAATTATAGATGTCTTCGACACATTGCTCGTATATCCTGGGACAACTGAGTAAGCAATACTGTTGTTAGGAAATGGGTGCTAGGTAAGGATGTCAGTTCAAAAGATGAAGTATTGACACCTCATCAATTGAGGTGATTGGTACATGTGTAACGTATGCATAACCACCGACTGCCTCGTTGAGCTATGCTTTGCGAAGTGGGAATATGTTGGAGGAAAGCTAGGGGAGGTCAGACCAAAACATGGCAGAAATCTATGAAGTCACTGACAAGTGGACTGAGTCATGTTGATAGATTTAGACCACCTATTTGGGGTCCGTGAGATGATAGTTACCGATGGTTAGAGACCTCTTTCTAAGTTTATTTCACTAGACTCTACTTCTTGAATAATATTTTTGAATCCCAATCTCCATTACTGCTAGTACTCCTACTATCTCTACTACTATGGAATTTGAACCGACAATTGCGTTTATGTGCTTATCTGGTATGACAACTTTAACTAATGCAAGTACGTAAAACCTTTACGTTGTAACTGACTAACCGACTCTGATGTATTGCATTGTAGAATTCAGTTTTGTCCTTTTACAACTACATTTCTTAGGGCTAGCTTCCTTTAATAGTTTTTCTCTTCTCTTTTCATCATATGGCGATTTAACTTTTTATAACTCGAACCAGTCCACACTTTGCTAGATCTTACCTCTTTTATATATGACTGAGCAACTGTAAAAGATATTGATGAATTGTACCAGAACAAACACACCTATAATGTTTATAACTATGTCAGCATATTGGTTCTTAAGAAATCTCCTGATTGTTGTTTGAATAAATAGTGATCAGTAGTTTTCTTCATTTTCTATTATGTACTTTACCTTTTTGACAATCTACCAAGCATGCTTACAGTAGGTATTATTCTTCTATTTCTGGAAATGCTTATAATTCCGGTAATGTATCCTATATATTTGATTTGTCGATAAGACTTTGGTGTGACTTAACACCATTTGTATATGCAATTACGTTTTTAGTAATAATAGATCTCTTTCTTTTCCGTTCAATAGATTTCGTATTTTGTTTAAAAATAACAAATTTGATATTCAGTTGTTCAATAAAAAAATAGAAATATAAACAAGAATGCCTCCAAAAAGAAAAAAGAAGACTCGTAAAGCAAAAAATATGACGGATGAAGAAAGAGCAATTTTACTCGAGCGAAAAAGAGTTGCTGAAGAAGAATTGAAAAAAAAGAAGATGATACTGTTATCTCAACATTTACAAGTCAGTTTTTGAATGAATCTTTTCTGATTACAAAAAAATGATTTTCAATGCAGGATAAACTTAGTCATGAGGAAGTGTTTACCAAACATAATCAAACAAAACTGACACATTACTGGCGAACTATTATGAGGCAAACGAAGTCAAAGGAATTGAAAAGAACTATAGAAATATTATCACAAACATTTGAAAGAATTATGGACCGGTAAGTGTCACTGTTTTTTTTATCTCATCTTCTTTCTGCTCTATATTTTTCAAAGAAAAGAAAGTATCACCAAAACCCTCGTTGCTAATCTTAGTGAAGCAGATGAGCAGCATCTGATGGCTATGCGTTCTCATTTAGAAAATGTAGATATTCTGATAGGTGAGTAGTTTTTCAATCGATTTAAAATTTCCACTGATACTTATTTTCAATATGACCTGCTGATTTAACAGTAGTAGTTATTTTATTCTAAAATTTATTGTTTCAATGATCCGAGGGAAACACCTTACTGCTGTCACACCTCTCTGCAGTCAGCAGTACAACATCGCCCTCAGACCTTGCATAGCTGCTTTTAGTCTCATCGTTTTCCAATCGACTAGCCTGGCATGGCAGAACCTACAGCAACATAGGTTCAAGCCAATATAGCTCAGTTGAGTCATCACGAAACACAAGCCCGGCCACCACGTCAAGGTAGTAGCTACGGTCGGGGGTTTGATCCTATATGTTGCTGAGGATTTTTTCTGGTCAATGTCCATCAAAAAAGCATAGAAATGCTATTGAGTATTTTCTCCAATCTTTACTAATCTGTAACAAAAATTTCACTCAAATTGAGCATTAGTAAGTTTAAGTAGAGAACATAATTTTAATATTCAAATCGGTTTAATAATAATATAATGCCTCATTGCTTATTGAACTCAGTAATGCATGACATCAATTTACTTGGCTACTCTATCATGGGGCTGATATTATATAGAATTTACTTGATTAGGTTTTTGAAAGGAAATCGTAGTAATTTGTTGATTATAATTTCGAGGTTTTTTCTATAGGCAGTGTTTAATCATGAAATATATTTCAATAAGTCAATCACTTTTAAACAAGATTTTCACGTGTATTGACCAAATATATTCATAGTAACCGATAACTAAACAGGATCTTGGTATAACCCAAAACAAATATTATCGTCAGTAATTATCGGACGCTTAATCTGAGGCTCGTGAAGAGTAAACTCGATGAAACAATATTGATTTTAGATGTAGGCGGCGACGTTTGGATCAAGTATTGACCATTCAGTATATTCTGCAACAGACATATATCATAATTACAATTAGTGAGCTTTAGTCAGAGTTCGACTGTGTAAGGTAAATTGATGGGTTTTGTAGTATTTTCAACATCCATACTATAAAATACACTTGCAGAAGTTCTAAAACGAATGTATGATAATCAGTCGTCCAATGAAACACTATTCTTGTAGCGATAAATTGACGGTTAACAAGATAATAATGACTGACTTGACTTATTAGCTATCTCATATACAATCATTTGAAAAGATGTAAGTTTCATAGAATTAAAAATAATTTGTGTTAATGTATATAAAAGAGAGAGAGAGTTGATGATGATGATGATGATCTGCATTACATAACCGTATTAGTATTTTCGATTTTGTGTTTATTGTGAAAAACCAGATTTGCAGAACCAACGATTACAAAAGTTGAGAACTGACTATGAAAAGGAACTACAATCTTTGGTTGACGAATTCTTAAAAGGTAGATCATATTTATGTATCCTATAAATATATTGCTTCTCTTGAAATTAGAAGAGAAATTTATCAGACAACAACATGGGAAACAAGTAGATGATCTAAAGACTATATTTGTTGCTCTGGATTCTACATATACGGCGAAAGTGAATAAAGCTGTAATGGATCACAATAATTTAAAAGATGATCTGAAGAATCAAGTGAGTCAGTTTTGGGCTTCAGATATTTCTTGCGTTACTTAAACAATGATGATGCACAGACGGAATCTGTTTGAGCTATAAAATTCAGAATCATCCTACGTAACATGTTTAGATAGTGTAGCAGCAAATGGTTTAGCTTTACGTGAATTTTGAGGTTATATCTGTTGTGGTCAGTTTTAAAAGTGCGCTTGCTACCAAGACTTCGATCGAGCATCACAAGACTAGATGATTAATTACAGGTACCTTTACTATCCAGATTTGTGGTTGTTTAAATACTATTAAAGGTCAAAACATTCAGCTATTTAAAATTTGTATGAATAAGTGAATATGACATCATTTTTACTGAGTTCAGAGACATAATTATTGTTAATTGATTGTAGTTTAAGGAATGTGGACTATGCAACAATAATAAGGACAAGAGGTCGTAATTAAGCTTATGCAAAGAATATTTCCCACTTGCAATGGGAGTTTCGAGTGAACAGCGATTCGATTGACGAGGAATTTTCAGATAAAGAGGATAGATCGTGCACAATGGTGATAATCAAATTGTTGGAGAGGTGTGATATGACTGTTTCGTCATTGTCTTCTCAAAACAATATGCCAGGCCGAAGGGATTTAGATTATGCAAAAATACAGTGAAGACTACTTAACGAAAAATATTGAACCGTTAGCTCACTAACTACTAATGTGAGTTAGGTGAAAAAGTATAAGCTTACTTGGACCATAAAAATGTCAAAATTAAGCGTTGAAGATTGGGCTGTATTAATAAGACTCAATTGCAGTTCTTTATTTATTGCGTTCCTGCCTTAAAATTGTATTATTCTAGGCATATACGTTATGCTTACTGCTATCTGTATTACTTGTCTGAAAATCCTGTAACTTTTAATACCTTTTTGTTTAAAGATAATCTTCCTCAGGTATTGATGTTAGCTAGAGAGGTCTTAAAAGCTAGGGAGCACGGGAGAGATATTTATCATAATATGGACCCTTGATTTTTGTGGACCGACAGATCTGTATACGATCGATTTTGGGATTTTTAGGCTTCATCACTACTTAGTAAGTACAAAGTGTATTTGAAAAAAATGAGTTGGAATTCATCGGTTCAGATATCCAACTACAGTGAATTTTGATATAATGCTATACGCCATTAATTTTGTTGGTGATTTGTTACTTGAGTCACAACATGGTTATCTCCACACACCTTATGATGTGTGATGTGTGTAAATTTCAATGCATTCTTCAAGTATATTTTTATCACATTTTTCACTGTTATTCACAAGCATGATCAAGTGTTTGGTTATGTAAGTTATATTGCTTAAATTTATTATACATTGTAAATAGTAATTCGCATACATTTTTCATCATAGAGTTTAGAAGACAAACATGCATTGCGAATGAATTTGAACAATAAAGTTGAAAGTTTAGCATCGGAATTGAAACAAGCTGCAGAACAATACAACACAGCAATTAGCGAAAAAATGAAATTTTTCGAAAATTTAAAATCAAAAAATGCAAGTTCAACTGTGGAAATTCAAACACACTTTGATGAAATTCAAAAACTCAATAATAATATAACAGCTATCAAATATCGTATGACAAAAATATCCAATGATTACAAAGAAAAATATGATCATTTAAAAGAAGAACGAGATAGACTAGTTGAACGTTTCAAAGTTTTAAAGCTTAAAATGAAGAAATTACAAGATTTACAATATGAAAAATTAATTAAAATGTCAGTTGAAAGTGGAGAAGCTACAAAAAAGGTAATTCAGAAAAAAAAACACTATTAGTAGTTTAATATTTCTAATGAAAAGACTTAGCTTGTGAATGATATATTTGTAAGTTCTTTCTTTATAAGTGCTAAGTAAAATAGAAGGCAATTAGTTAAGAAGTAATTGACAAATTGAATTATTCTATCTAATAAGGAAATAATATAGTACGTCGTAGTCAATACCTTAAATACAGAATGAGTTCTCATTAGATGTACAAAGAGAAGCTAAATGGTATCGATGTAATTATGTATTAGGCTTTTAGTTAGTCTTGAATGTTTAGAATGTGAGTAATTTCATACCTTTTTTGAATTTATATATAGATTCAGTGTTTACTGAAGAAAGCGGAGAAGATTATTAAGCTAGGTGAAGAATGCAGAAAGTATGAGACAGAAGAGGAAAAACTAACACCTTTCTATTCATCATGTGCACCAGCTGAAGAAGAAGAAAGTGTTGTGCAAGAATCATTTAAAGAGGATCAGATCGGAGAAATAACAAAGGTGATAAATGTTTATCACTTTCTTCATTCTATTGGTTTTTTTCTTGTTTTTGGGTTTGAATATATGTGTTTATATTTCTTGGTGGGAGCAGTTTATTTCATAAATGATATTCAGCTTATATTGTTTTTCATTTTATCCTTCAGCTTGCGTGAAATCGGATTGAAATGATTCTGTTGGCTTATTATGAACTCAACGGTATTCCTAATTTGATTGCGATTTGTAATGTTTTTCATGTATAGTAGTGGGATCATACACCTGCCGGTATTATTCTTACTAATGAGTTTGATAAACACAGATAACTGTCTTGTTGAAAAGTTTTTCGACTTGTGTGTCTGGTGGTAGTGCTGCAGTCTTTTTGTGCTTTCGAATCGAATTTGTTGTACAATTGAGTTTTTACAGTAAGTAACTCGAAATTTGTTTCACATTAAGCTGGCTTCCAATAAACACAAACCTCCAATTTTCTGGTAATTACTTCCGGTGATCAACATATTCAAGAATAAGTCAGTGTTTACCAAATTTTTCAATGTAAATTTTATGTTATAGACATTTAAACCAGCCAGGCGATGTAGAAAAAAAGTAACTTCAACGACATCATTTTCCTATAAAATTATACAATCTTCAGTCTTATTTCATATGTTTCTATTTTGAAAAAGCCCACATAATATTGAAACGGAGACAAATTTCATTCTAGGTGAGCAATAATGTTGGGGACGTTACATCCCCAGAACTCGCTTGATACATACCTTACTTTGGATTTCACGTTTACGAACATGGGCTGATCAGTTGACTTTGAGATTTCATTTCCCACCAGGAAAATCCTTGGCTATGATTGGCTGCTGTGTATTTTAGTGTGCTATTCTTGTGACTGTCCCAAGGATGTTTCTATGATGTATAAATAAACAAGATTTGTGTACTTGATTGCTTTGTACTTGCTGGGTGTTTGTAGTATATACTTTTTACGCTTAACAAGACTTCTGTTTTGCCGTCTTCGGATCAGGGTAGCCTACCCGGACGCTGGTTCATTGCCTCGTTCGCGTTTATCAACTGAGGTGAACCCACATATAGTTTCAAGCGTACCTAATGATGAATTTAACAAATAATTGTTTGCAAATATGAAATCGGCAATTATTTCTCGTTATTCAATACAAACAACATTTATCGTTAGTTGTATTCTATTTCCTAATTTTTACTTTATGAAAAAAACAGATTTTTCAGTCAGTCAAACGATGTTTACCAATCGAAATGTTTTGGAAAAGATTTAATAAAGTTCAATTAGAACGTTTAGCAATCACCAAAGAATACAATATGTTAGAAGAAGAAAATATTCAATTAAAATTATTATTAAAACAATATTTAGATGGTATAACAATTAATAGTGAAATTATTTCAAGTGATAATTCAATCATCATTATTAATGGACGATCAAATTTAAAGTGAGTTTTATATTAAATCTACTGGTGATCTCTTTATTATTATTGAAATAATTATTAATGTTGTTACAGCAAAAGGGATTGGCGAGTTCAGTCTGGTTATAAAAATATTTTTTAACAATGTATAAACTGGTGAAATGAAAGTTTATTGTTGAATGGTTGATAATAGCGTCTTGATTATTCTCTTTTCATCATGGTAAATCTAATACGTAAAAGATACTGATCAATAATTATAGAAAAACATCATCTTAGAGGTCGGATTATAAAAAAACAGCAACTTGACATTCATGCATTAAAACTGATATGTTCGGCACTTAGGATGCTTGAGGCTATTACGAGTTTACCTTAGTCGATAAACGCGAACGAGACCTTTACCAGCTTCCAGGAAGGCTACCCTGAATCCCAGAATCGAAATAGAAGACTTTGTAGGCGTAGAAGTATATTCTACAAGCACCCAGCAATCCCAGTACAATCAAGCATACAACTCTCGTTTATTTATACAACATAACAACGTCCTTGAGACAGTTAAGAAAATAGCATACTAAAATACACTGTAGCCAATCACAGCCATTGATTTTCCTGGTGGGAATTGAAATCTCAAGGTCATTTGATCAGCCCCTGCTGGCGAAACGTGAAAACCAAAATACGGCATTATCAAGCGAATTTTGGGGATCTAACATCCCCAACAAAAACCATCTATCAACCATTGTTAGAAACCTGGAAGGCCGTTTCTCCCTAGTATGGGACTCATCAGCAGTGTGCATCCTGCACCTCACAGGATTTAAACCCAGCAGGACCTTCGGTGTTGCGCGCGAACGCCTAATAACCTCTGGACCACTGGGCCTGCATCAAGCAGTGTTAATGTCTAGCTCTGATCAATTTACAGATTTTGCGCGACCTAACCCATTTGTCTTTGGTAGTTACTGCTTACACCTGACAGGGTTGAACTCCACTGGTCACGTCTTGTAAATACTTTGAAAAGATTTCCAATAAATCATAAATATATTTGTTTTCTTAATTACACATTGGTGAAAACATCAGCATCACAAACGAAACTAGAATTTTATACCGATGACATTTTAACACATAGAACTTGGATATAGAATGTAAAATTGGTTTTAGAAAAATAAAGCTACTACTACTACTACCTATGTAAAGTCTATCTGTGTTAACTAAGATAGAGTAGTATTTTTAGCGGTCAGAAATGATAATGAGTCAATATGTTTGACAGTAAGTAGTATGAAACCTGGACAAGTCACATATTAATCACCTTATTCATCAGTATTGAAAGAAAAGCACAATTTTGAATGAAAACAAGTGGTTTCGATAACTCTACAGTTCGTGACTGCTTACTTATTTCATTGTAATAGATTCAATAAGGCATACTACACAAATTATGTACATATTAAAATAGTGAAATTTTACATTGATTATGCTTTATTAATATACATTTAAAGTTTCCCTATTGATTAACAACACACACCACTACTGACAGGATATTTACAAATATAAAAGTCTAAACATTTTATAAAATGTATAGATAGGTATGTACAAAAAAATATACATGAAATAGTTAGTTATTCAGAATATCAATCATCATTACATAAAAAAGAACAATATTCATTAAATGCTAACGTCATAGATTAATTAGAATGAATGAAATAAGAATATACATATATCACAGAGTAAATATTATGAAAATAATTAAGCCATTTTGTTAAGTACTAACTGCCTGTTAGTTTATAATTATTCACTATTTATTAATTGAGCTTTGTAAAAATTCATCATTGAATGACACATAACACTTCCTCCTCATTATTTCCACGTTACACATATACTATTGCTTGTGAAATGACAATCATAACGAAACGAGGTAAGTGTGGAGGGAGAAATAGAAGAAAAATGCTAAGAACGATAATAATAATAATAATAATATTGAAAGAAATCAATTCTTGTTAAACATTTTGTAATTATTCTATTTACTTGCAATAAATAACGAAAACAAATGTTGTAAATTAATCCATACTTCTAAACGTGCTGGACAATGTGTAACATCTGGTCGACGATATGATGGTCCCCAACCTTTACCTAAGCTTATATGAATAATTGGATTTTTGCATAGATCACTGCTGTTCGCCAATAAATGAGTTTTGTGCAACTCATCAAAATTCATATTGTTATTTTTATGATGATCATTATTATCATTGTTACTTAAATGATTACTGTCGCCATGACGATTGTTACCGCCATAATGACGATCAGATGTTGATGATGATGATGACACGAAGGAGGAGGAGGAGGATGATGACGAAGCAGAGGAGGAAGAAGAAGAATATTGTTGTAACCAGCTTTCATAGGATGATGATAGATCGAAAACCAAAAGAGAACAACCAGCCGGTACACGATATACAGGTCGATCAACCAGAAATTCATCTGTACTACCATTAAGCAATGATGATGAAGAAACATTAGCATTTTGAAGTTGTAAAAACGGTGAAGATACAAATACAGGCAAGTTTGTAGCTAAAGCTTGGTTACTTAACCAAACACAACCATAAGGAGTAAGTGTAAGCGATATACCCTGATTGCCTAGACGACAGCATTGTTTCCAGCCAGAAGATGATTTATTATGCAGTGATGATTGAACAATTAGATTTGGTATAACAGATGGATTATTATTATTAAAGGAATCCATATCATGATAACATTTTCTGCATTGTTTTGAAGATGATCTGATGATATGATTATTGTTATTACTGTTAATCTTATTCGTATGACTGGTGATAGCGGAAGTGACTGTGGAATTGTTGACAAGTTTATTTTTTCTGTGAAATTCTGATTTATAATTATATTTTACTTGATTTGATTGATATAATGTTAGTAGAGATAAATATATACAATCATTTTGTTGAGATTTACGCTTATCATTTGAATAATTTTCATTATGTATATGTACTTTAAGAGATGAATCCGATTTGTTCTTGACATTACGACCACCATTATCATCATCATCATCGTAAATAATATCACCGTCGTTGTAGACAATATGCAATTTACGATTTGTAATCTGATACCATCTACGTCCAACATGATGATGTGACTCCCAGTAGGAAATATTTGCCCACGGTTTAATAAGATTAGATGGAGAAGAGGGAGAACAATGATCAGTATGTAGACATGATTTCCCGGTATTTAGTACAACAGAATTATTATGGAGAGAAGAAAGAAGAAGGGGATTAAAGTGTAGATTAGAATTTTTTAAATCTATGGTATTGATAGTAGATACAATGGAGTGACAATCATGTAATTCATCAGAACTGCTTAATGATGTCATAGTAGTAGAAGCTGTCGTTGATGTATTATGATTTAAGCCGTTGGATGGAACTAGATGAGTAGATAATGCAAAATCTGTATTGTTGCTCAACTTTTCCCATTTCATTAAACATGAATAAGAATGTGATAAATCCATGTGTAAGTTTTGTTGTAATTTATGAAGAAATTGAAGTGAATAGTTGGTAATTTTTGTTTTTACACAACCATCATGCTTAGCAAGTAAAGGCTCGGCAAAATTATTTGTAATTAAATCATACGAGATGACTGAAAAATTAAAGCAGAAAGTACAGCTATTGATGAATAATGGTCCACCAAGTTGAATAGGTGGTTTATTTGAAAAATTATCAAAATTAAATAAATAGTTTACAGTTGAAAAGACTTTTTAACAGGATTTCACAAATAACTGCATAATACTTTAGTCATACTGACGTTAGGATTACATGATTAAGTCAAACCTTAAAACATTTATGTCATGTATCGTTAGCTGCGACCCATCCAGATGGACTGTTAAACATGATAAAGTGGTGGCCTGGAGAATTTCAGTCACCTACTTTGTCGAATTCATTTTGAGCAATCGCGTGGTATCATTAACCTTCATCCAGACTAAGCGTCTGGCTTGTACCACCCAGTTACTTAGTTAATGAGCTAATAAAATAGAACCGAAAATTCTGTATGCGATGTGAGGAGATGAAAACGATAAGTCGTTCAGGGAAAAAACACTTAGTCGTCTAACCATTCTGCCGCAAATATCATAGAGCCGTTGGTTTAAAATCGCATTTGAACTTACGGTAGCTGAGTAAGAACATTAGTTCCTGTAGACTAAAAGCTAGGCTTAGAGCCAGTTACCTCAGCATTCAATAATCCAAATAAAACTTCGTAGAAAAAAAACATGAAATATAATGTAACACTGTATGCGTAAGATATGTGACCTTTGTTCCTACACAGACGTTCAACCAGTGTTATTATAACCTTGTAACAGTTATCTTCAAGTATTGTTATACCTTGAAAAATGACAATATTTTCTTACTACTACAATTTATTTCATGTTTTATTTATTTTCGTTCGCTTGAATTGATAGTAATCGATACACAAATGAAATTGACACCTACTGAGATGAGATAATCATATGGTGTACTCTTATCACCTGCTGCAGTTGATTATCATTGAATTTGTACAAAAAAGATTTTCTACGTTAGGAACAATATATAAAATGCAATTTCTTTTTTAAAAAAAAACAAACCTTTTTTTTCTCTATTTAACCTGTAAACTGCTTATTTTAATTTATTTTATGACTGACCGAATCAAGTGAATGAAATTGATTGATATATAAATAAATAAATTTTTCATTAGAAGAATTGTTATTGCTTTACTTCTTGAAAATTTATTCACTTAATCAGTTTTAAAGAAAAACTGCTTTAAAATATTAGAATAAATGTAACGGAATTTCATTGACTAGATCAATAATTAGGACAGATGTTAAACGCATGGATAACTACTGTTTTCTTTGATAAGATTTTAGGTAGCGTACAAGGTGGTGACGAAAAGTCTGAGGACAAAAACCAGCTCACGAAATCGTATGGGCTTAAATATTCACTGACCGTTTGGTATGGATTGTGTAGGATGGTTTAAACTTTATTGATAAAGTCTCTGTGACAAGATTAAACTACGGTGGAAGGTGTTTAGTATTACAATCCGTGTTAATCGGTAATTTCCATCAATGTACGACAGCACTCTGACAGAATGTCATGATGATATGAAAAGGATTATGAAAGCATATTGTTTATACTAACTATCAAAAGTTAACAACCATATATAACATGTATATAACGGCCTACCTGAATCATATGATCGGTCCATGTAAGATGTTGAGATTTGTGTTTCTGAAGATGTTGATTCCGTTGAAGATGAGGAAGATGAAGATAATGTAGACAGTGGCGCCAAATTCTTAGAATATTCTGAATCTGCATTAGATTCTTTAAGATGACATTCACGATTATTGTAATTTGCATTATTGATGTGTTTCAATCCCAAACAAACAATATCTATATAAGATTGAAGAAGGAATGGAATGAAATACAATTTAAAAGACGATGCAATACCATGAATACAGTTTTTGATGTAACTCAATACAATTTAAACTTTTCAGCTCTTAGCTGCCTTTTTCCCGTGAAGTTAAATGATGATAATTGACTTGTTAGAAATGGTCCTTTTTTAAACACAACCCATTTAATATTTATTGAAATGTCATCATCCATTAGTAAAATATCATAATTTACCAAACTGATTTCACGTTATCCAGTATGATAACTGAGGTTCTGATCGTGAAAAAATCAATTATGAAGAAAAACAAACATTTCAATATCAATCAACCTTTAATTGATCATTAGTAGTTACATACTAGGCAATGGATTAACTGTTGTAGACAGAAAAAGAAACATACCTAACATGACTTTAGGGTTTGTGTCAATTTGATGTAAGCATTGAGAAAAGGTTAATGTACACAACTCTAAGAATAGATTACATCTCAGTCAGTTAGATGTAACGTAGAACTTCGTACGTAAGTACAACAGTTCATGTTGCCATACCACATTAGCACAGAAGTGCAACTGTCAATTCAAATCCAATAGTAGTAGAGGTAGTAAAGGTATTAAAAGTAATCGGAGAGGTTAGGATTAGAAGATATTATTTAAGAAGTATAATTCAGTGAGATAAGTTTATAAAGACAAAACTAGAGGTGTTGAAGAATACAGAAGATTAGTATTTGAGAGAACACAAAGAATAAATGCACCGGCGCCATTGCAAACGGTTTTGAGCTATGTCACTAAGGATATACGAGCGATGCTTCGAAGACACCTATGATCGAAAACCAGTAACCTCCTAATATCTTCTACTCTCACTGGCCATGTTTCACAGCCATAAAGTAAGATGGAGCGAACTACTGCACAGTACACTCGTCCTTTAGTCAGCAAACGGATATCTCGTCTACGCCATAAGTAACGCAGGTTGGCAAAAGCCAATCGAGCCTTCTGTATCCGTGCGGAGATTTCGTCAGTCAACAGGCCATCGGCGCTGATGAAACTTCCGAGGTAATTGAAGTGGTCTACACGCTCAACTACTTCATTCCATATCAATAGTTCAGGTGCCAATGCAACCCAATCTTGAAGTAACATTTTACATTTCGAGGGAGAAAACCGCATCCCGAACATGCTTGTATTGTTACTTAGGGTAGTCAGAAGACTGCATTTTGTCAGCGTCTTCACCAAGTAGGACTATGTCATCGTCATATTCTGAATCAGCAAGCATGTTTCCTGGTAGAAGTTCCACCCCTGAAGAGTCAGACGATGATAATGTTAACTCTAGAAGCATATATACGACGAAGTTAAACAAGAGTGGGGAAAGTGGACATCCCTGACGAACACCACTTGAGGTAGCCGATTCCGATGACAGTTCGCCATAAGCTCTCACTCGACCAATGCTGTTCAATTAGAGAGCTTGTATAAGGTTAATGTACTCCCTTGGTACACCTTTCAATGACAGGCACTGCCACAGAACTTCACGATCCACTAAGTAAAATTCCGCCTTAAGATCCAGGAAAACAACTATTGTAGGACACCTAAATGTGTGTCTGTGTTCCAAGACCTTCCGTAGTGTCAATATGTGGTCTATACAACCACGTCCAGGTAGAAAACCAGCCTGATTTTCCCTAGTCTGCTCTTCACGAGCTTTCGTTAAGCGTCGAGGTATTATTGAGGCCAACATTTTAGATACTATTATATATCTAATCTGTAATTTCAGATTACATTTACTCGTACTAATAAAAAATATGATATGTTAAGAAGGTGCTAAGAAATAAACCAAGTGAATAAAATCTGCTCAAGTATTTTATAATTCAGTGGCCAAATCTACGTCAACATGTTTGATTTTAAGTAAAGACTAGAATTATTAGATGATTATTTTTTTAAAAGAGAATAGAGAACAATCGTTGGGAAGAAATCAGAATTAATAGCGAGGAATTTTGAAGAAAGAGAACAGTTGAAGCAAAGAGAATAAAAACAACCTGTACGTTAACCCATTGGGAAAAGAGAAATATGTATGTATACTGTTGTGACGTTTCTTATATTTGGTTATAAAGAATTGTAGTTACCTTTGGAAAATATAAGTTCATAATTAGGCATTATATTTTATCGAGTTATAAACAGAATATCAATACAATACATGTGATTGTAATGCAAAACTGTGAATATAAAATAAACTAATGACAAGTATTAATTGATAGTAATTCTTTTGTGTAATTACGAAGACTGTGAACAAATCGGAACTCAATTAGTTTATAGAATAAGCTGAATTCCTTTATTGTACAATATACACTGCGAACTCAATAGTTTGTAAATCTAGTCTAAATCGAGAATAAACTTTTAGAGTGGTTTTTCAATAGCGAGGAAACATTATTTAGATATCACTTAGAACGCAAGGCATTAACAGCAGTATTGTCTCGGAATAAGGTTCCTTTCGAGTGCACAGCAAGGAAAATAGCCAGGAGCTTTAAGTCTTCCAGTGAGGAGAACAGTGTTAGACTAGTGGGTTAGGAATCTCAATGATTTACTTATATGACTGCAGATAATCATATATTTG
The DNA here is from genome assembly GCA_944470395.2 of Schistosoma turkestanicum. NCBI lineage: Eukaryota > Metazoa > Platyhelminthes > Trematoda > Strigeidida > Schistosomatidae > Schistosoma > Schistosoma turkestanicum. Next base: position 30,819,531 of record OX103973.1, read on the forward strand.
TCACTATAGGCTCGTAAAGATAGTTCAATGTCATTGAAATTATAGATCGCGCAACGTTAGACGACCGTTAGAAAGCTGGAAGCATGGGGTGGCCGTGAGTAGGGGTCGTGATGGTCAAACAATCATTGACTCATGATTACAATTAAACTCAACAATCTCCCAAACTCTTTATTGAAAATCACCAGTAACTAGCTTCGTGATGAAATTATCGGAATTCTAGTGGGAAGCCACAGTCAACCGTGTTCAGTCCAGTCTGATACAGGCAGTTATCTCAGTGAAATTGCATAATACCTTGGACTGATTAAAGTGAGATATGAACACCGTTGGATGTCGGCTCAGTTTGACACACACAAATACACATACTGCTTACATTGGTTTTGGCATAAAAAATTTCAAAACTATGAAATAATCCATAAATCCAGAATGATAAGCAATCATTCCAAATGAAGGACAGTAGCAAAACTAACAACTTTGTCAATGACTTGGAAAGACATTGAAGAATTCAAAAGAAAAGTTAATTAATTTAATTTATATGGTGATATATTAAATCTTCAGCCATAAAATTTTAATCATGGTTGGATATATTCATATCATATTATTTAGAACACTACGCGTAATTCATTTGCTCATGAAAATGTAAATTAATCTTATTCACTTTCATTATTCACTGATTGATTGATGCGTAAAAATCAAAAAACAAAAAAACCGAACTCATATTTTACAATACACAATACATCAAAAGAAGTCATAGTCACAATCATGATCACACTAAAATATAAAAAGTTGATTATCTGGTTTATTTGAAAAATTTTTTTAAAAAAAAGTGATCTACATAGAAGAAAACTTATTTCTCATTAATTTATTCTATTATATATATATATATATATATATATATATATATATTCAATTGTTTTGTACTGATGATGATATCAATCGGTAAATTTAAAATTAGTACCTTCTTTTTTTAATATAATTAAAACAAATAATAATAATAATAATTGTAGAGAAAAAAACGTTAGGCTTGGTCTAGACAGAACATTTATTTACTTACGTATCTACCAACTAAAAACATGAAAAGAACAGAATTTTAACAAAAATTAAGCAAAACAAATGACAACTGAAAGCCAGTTAAAGTGAATGACACATGAACAATGAAAAAGAAAAGTGAGACGCCAACAACAACGAGATGAAAGTAGTCGAAAGAGAGAAACAAAAGAAAAAAAGAAGAAGAAAAAGAGTTAAAAGACAAAACTATATACACAATCTTATCATTATAATTCATCAAATTACATCAATGACGATATCATACATTGTAATCAAAATAATCAAAACAATAGTAATGATAAGCCATGTATATATAACAAAGTGCAATGAACACTGATACACTGTTCATATTTACGTATAGAAAAGATGAGATTTAACACTATAAAATCTTATCTTTGATTTATTATATGCCTTAAATGACGAAATCATACACTTTAATAAAATCATCATCATAATAATAATAAACCATAAATACATTGGAAAAAAACACCGTTACACATATATTTGGAAAATGCAGTGAAAGTAAGCAGTAATAGTAGTAGTAGTAGTATATAGTAGTAGCAGTAGTAATAGTAGTAGTAGTATATAGTAGTAGTAGTACATAGTAGTAGTAGTAGTGATGCAATTAGTGTAAAAAAATACCTGAAAAGTTTACGTACATTTTTATGTGTAAGGAAAGGCAATCGATCGATCGGCAGGTGTGAATGTACAAACATGCAAACACACACACACAAATAGACAAACATGTTCAAAGCATGTAAATTCGAATGGTTTAGAAATGCCTTTTTTCTCGTCCAGTAAACGTTATCATATTATCCGGCATGTGTACACACATTAAAACAAATGACTAAAATTCAAATCCAAAAATTTGCATCTATTTATACACTGAATCGTTTGTAGCAACTACAATGATGATAGGATTTTGTCTGAATTTTTTTAGTAATCATCAGAAGAAAAGTGTTTTTCAATAGGAATAATGTATACTAACTGAACAAATGAAATGTCTAGATAACAATTTATCAAATTCCAATATAACTAAATAGTTACAAAGGTCAGGCATAGTTGGCAAATGAATAAAGAATAATAATAAATATTATTATTATTTATGTGAATAAATAATTTATTGGTTAGTCAGTCTTATAATGAACTGATGTCAGTTAAAGAACTACCATTGGTAATTATTGATGGAGGAGTGATGAATAACTTCTTCCTCGTATATTATTCCAATTTTTATCAACATGAATGCATATCTTCACAAAATGAAATGTTGTAGTTGAAATCAATTTAGCTTATAAGTCATACACACACACATACGAACACAATCACTTCATCGTGCTGAGTGTAGAATGAAAGATAAAATAACGGAAGAATGTGGATGTAATAATATCATCTGAAAACAAATAAAATTCATTGGACTATTCATAATACAATTTTTTTATTATGATTTCACACCATTATATATTTTATCAAGCAGACTATTATTTTACAAAATATAATTAACGATAAATACAATTACACAATTGAGGTAAATCAAAAGTTATTCTTCCTTGAGTTGCTTTTATTTTATTCAATGATGAGATACTCTCTACATCGATGCTATACATAAATACAACCTATAAAATAATAATAATAAGTCATTGTTGATATCAATGGATGAAAGGAAATTACGGATACAAATTTGATTGGGAACAAAATTCTGAAATCACCGTTATTCAGGTCAACCTGTAATCAGTAGGGAATGTTGATGCCTAACCAACGACTGCCGAGACGAGTTATGTTTTGTAGTGTAGGGGTTGGAAGAAAACTAGAGGCGGCCAAACCAAAACATAGGATAAATCCATGAAATCACCGACAAGTAGACTGAGTCATATTGATAGAAGTAGGCTACCTGGTTGGGGTCCGCGAGATAAAAGTTAACCGATAGTTAGATACCTTGAACGACATGGCTCGAAATCGCTCAGGTGCATCCACTCTTTGTATTCTCTCAAATTCTAGCGTTCTGAATTCCCCATCATCTCTCTCATTCTAACTTTATCTCACTGAATTATACTTCTCAAATCATATCTTCGAACCCTAATCTTCTCCATTGCTGCTAATACTTCTACTATCGATACCACTATTGGATTTGAACTGCCTATTGCGTCTCTGTGCTGATGTGGTATGGCAACCTGAACTGATGCACATACGTACGAAGTTCTGTGTTGTATTTGTCTGTCTGTTTGTCTGTTGATGTAGATTCTATTCATCAATCCTTAGGTAAAAGATTAAGCAATCACTGGTCCATGAGTGAATCAAAGACAATCAATAAAAGACTAAGTCACCAAAACAGGAGAATTTAATACCTGAGGAATAACTAAACAGTGCATACATAAATAAACTAAGCGATGAAGATGTTGCCTAGACCAATAAACAAGGCTCTGCGACTACATTGTGCAGCTTAGAGAATAAAACGTGATTAATGCCATCAAAAAAAAAGTATGTAGGTAGTATAAATTTCTTCACTTTTAATAATTTATTCACAATCTGAAGGCTTCCTAGCTGTGTTAACAATAATTACACACCATAGGTGGGTCTGATTCATTTGTTATTTAGATTTTCAAACAGATTTTCTTGTTTCATTTACTATCCTACTGTTTACATAGGTAATTAGTTAACTGTCGCCACATTGTTTTGAAATTATGACAATTTAAACTAATGAACTTAAAATGACTAATTTTTACACTTAATCGATTTTTTTTCATTTTGGTCGGTCAAAGAACAGTGTTTCTAAAGAAGCATAATGCTTGATTTCCAATTTTACCTTTTATTATTCATTAAAAAGGGAAATGTAGGAAGATTTAAAAACTGTAATATTTTAATTTTTTCAGGAAAATTTTTTTTTAACACAGTTAATGAAAACCCGGAAGCACTGGACAGTTGTTTCATCTTTGTATGAGACTCTATATAGGTATGCCCCTACAGCTCCACACCGGTGATCGGGCTCAGCGCTTTCAGTCTTGTGAAGAGAACTCGACTTCTAGATCACCGAGCCAACATTGAATAGTTTAGATGTCTAACTTCGATTTAGTCGTAATCTAAAACGCACATCGTATTCACCAATTTTAAATGAATTTGTCAATTATTTGCAACAATAATCTTCAGATTTGTCATTTCGAAATGTTAGTTTATCATGTTGAATTTCGTATGACTATACAATTCACCTTACTGGTAATTCTTTAAAATTAAAACTAAACTTTATCATATTTTCAATAAGAGTTATAGAGATTAGTGTTTGTTGCACACTGAAATCATCAGTCAATCATTGTTAGACCACCATTAGAATTGTGGAAGCACTGGACGGCTGTTTCGTTCTGATATGAGACTCATCAGCAGTGCGCACCCGCGACTCCTACACCTCTTAGGATTCGAACCCGGGACCTTGCGATCTTGTGCGCAAACGCCTAACCTCTGGATCATTCGCATCAGGAGTGATTAGTTTAAAAGTATTCAATTTATTCCTTTTAAAAAAGTCATACACAATGCTACTACTACAACCACGAAGCAATATGTTAGAGTTTTACAAGTATTTATAGTAAAATTGTTACCATACCATAAAGTTATATTCTGATGACGTTTAAGCTAAATACAATCATGACAAAACAGAGTACAGAATACTTCTGTGTGTTTTTATACACTTTTTGAATTTGAAAAGAATTAATGCATAGAAAAATAAATGTAAAAGTAAAAATTATGAGTATTAATTCAACTGTCCGTGTAATTTATACATGTGCACAGACTGAGGGAAAATTTTTTTCTTTTTTAAAAAGCAATCACCATGTTTATACTCAAATGGAAATAATGAGATAAAAAAAACAAAGGATAACCTTAATATTCTGTTTTGTTTTCTAATGGAACTCTAACACAACACACTTCCTATCTACATTCCAGCTAGATTATAATGGTGTTTAGAATATAAAATATGAAAAGAATTCTTCTGTTATATAATGCTGAATTATAACTGAAATAATATTGGACCAGATTGTCTCTTGCCGTTACACCGTTAAATTTATTAAATTTCACAATGTCATCTTTTGAATATCGCTTCTTCGTCTTACTTAGAAAACACCATAACCCAAACGGTCCAAGTAAGAAGTAAGTAAAGTCAATTAGAATAGAATGACACACTGACAGCGGTTTTGTTGTTGTTTTTATTCTAATCAGGCGCTGTAATGTTTGCAGTTTTTAAAAATAGTCGTTTTTTTTTTTCAAAAATTTTTTCTACCCAATAAAACTGACTCCAAACGATAGTAATGACGATAATGCGAACTATTACAGTGTTGGCAATTATGTATGTATAAATATGTATACGTATATATATAAAAACAAATAATGTAAGATTAATTAACATACTCGTAATAATCATACAATGATAGTTACATAACAAATAAATGATTCAATGACATTTGTGGTCATGGTGTTGTGTTGTTATGGTCGTTGTCATTGTGGTAAATTGTACGAAATGATGGATTTTAAAAATCTAAGCATTAGAAATATATATACATATATAAATATACTTTCTATATATATATATATATATATATATATATATATATATATATATATATTTGTAATGGTTCAGTCTCTAATTCTATGAGAGTTTCTCAGTAAAGTTTATGCATAATTACATTAAAAAAAAATTAAGTGTATATTTTACTTATTTGTGGGGAGATTAGTTATACATAAACACAGGACGCCCTGACTGTAAAAGCTGGCTCCAAGTTACACTCCATATATATATGTATATATACATATATGTATATATAAAGTGGCGCCGAAAGCTTTTATAGTTTGGCGCCATTCACTATCTATTTTTGCCCTCACAAGTAATGACACCTGGCACCAAATGGGTGCCATCTAATGGCGACAGAAAGTGAGACAAAAGATTTTTGTTTGGTTGATTATATGTGTGTGTGTGTGTAAGTGAGTCTGATTGTGTAAAGTGGGGCAGCAAAGAGAATAATAGTGGTAACATTGACAAAAACTATACGTATATACATATATATTTATATATTGAACAGCAACAAAATACTTAAAACGCCACATTAATATTGGCACAATAAATTGCATATTATATTTTATGTACACATATGATAGTTTCAAACAACAACGAAAAAAAAAGTGATGTGAAAATTTCTGTTATAATTATAAACAACACATAATTTGACATTGAAATTTATGCCATCTATCCAATACAACAACATATGTCTGTCCGCTAGTGCCTATGTGTATATATATATACATTATTATATGTATCACAAAAAAAAAATATTTTTTGACATAATTTCAAGTCGAATTATATAAAAAAACACAGTTATCATACAGTAATAACACAGTATACTGAATTCAAGTGTTTATTGTACATTTAAAGGCAATTTTAACCATACCACAATATTATGACTTGAAAAAAAAGAGAAAATACACAGACACACAAACACACACACAAGTTCAAATAAATACAAACCAATGTATTTCAAAAACTGTTCATAATTTGTGAAATTCAAACATAGTAAACTTTATATGTTCGCTTCATTATTTTTATGCTTCACAATTTTTCTTTTTTACTTTTAAAAACAAAAACAAATACAAAAAAAAACAACTTTTAAGGCATAATTTGCATATGCAGAGAATTGTCTTGTGTATGTATTTTTATTTATTCAACCATTAACCCGTATGACTTTTTCCCACCTTTATATACATATATATATATATATATATATATATACGGAGAGAGAGAGAGGGAGAGAGAGAGATTTATTAAAAAGTAATTACTCCTCTTCAGAATTTTCAAAAAAAACAAACTAAATGACAAGCAATTAGCAAATTTCATTGGCACTACTACTATTAGTCCTATTTACTACTATTACAGTGTAATTAAAAAATTCCATATGGGAACAATGAAAAAGACGATGCATGACGATGCATGGATAACACAGTGTAAATATAATAAAATTTTGATATTGTGAAATTTGTTACATTTAAACAAATCAACATGTGATAGATGACAATCATGAGCAAATTATTTATTGTATTAACAATATCATAATTGACAAAAAAATTGTAAGAACTAACTCTTCATAAAGATGAAATATGAGAATGAAGACATTGATGTTTATATTAAGGAGGAGAAAGAGAACACGTACAGAGAGCAATATTGATCTAGTATTATTTAGTGTTTCTAATAGGAATTCAATTAATATACAATACCAAGAAAAAAAACATGGACTAATATCACAGAAGTAGCCTAGATTTAGAAAACATCAAATAGGTTTTGATCTATCTATATTAGGCTTGTAACATTTGAAATCATGAATCGATCAAAGTTAGACCACCATTAGAAACGTGGAAGCACTGGACGACCGTTTCGTCCTGGTATGAGACTCATGATTTCAAAAGTGTAACTTAACAACCTTCACAACCCCATAATGCAATCACCTGTGCTCACTAGTGACTAGCTCCGTGAGGAATCTCCGAGTTCTAGTGAAGTTCAACCTGTTCGGGTGTAGATAGTAATTACCAAAGACAGTGTATGCGGTCGCGCAACTCCGTGAATTGATCTAAGTTAGACATTAAAACCGTTAGATACCAGCTCAGTGGTTCAGAGGTTAGGCGTTCGCACGCAAGATCGAAGGTCCCGGGTTCGAACCCGGCGACGTGCAGGAGTCGTGGGTGTGCACTGCTGGTGAGTCCCATATCAGGCAGGATGAAATGGCCGTCCACAACTTACAGGTTTCTAATGGTAGTCTAATTTTGATCGATTTATGATTTCAGGTATGTACCTTAACAATCTTCACAACGCCGTAATGAAAAAGACATAGTGAAATAAACAAAATCAAGATTATCTATCTATATTCTGTGTATTGTTCAATTGTTCAATCCTCAAATTTTTTATCATGAGATACTGATATAATTGATTTGTGCCATAGAAAAACAAAAGCCTAAATTAGTATGAGAATTCATTAGTTCAATTCATTGGTGTTTCTTTTAAATCTGAACAGAATATTTACATTGATACGATGGTGTTTCATTCTGTTAGAGAATAGATTTTGAAAACATGTATAAAAATGAAGGACATTTGAATAGTAAACTCTCAATATAATAAATTAACTATGACTAATATTATCAAGAGCAAACATTTTAATTAAAAAATGAAAGAATGCAAAGAATAATCTAACAGTTGTGCAACAGTTCAAGGTTTAAGATTTCACTGTTAGTGTAACATTGAATGAAATTGAAACATTAAAACCAATCAAATTAAAACAATGATTTAACTTTCAATGATCCACATGAAATAGGACATATAAATTAGTGAAAGAAGAAAAAAGAATGGGATATTCAATACATTAAGGTAAGTTCATTATTTTTCATTACTTTGATAAAGTTTTATTGAATCGATTGAATTAGACATTAACACCGTTGGATGACGGCCTAGTGGTCCGATGGTTAGGCGTTCGCGCACAATAGCAAAGGTCCCGGGTTCGAATCCTGCGAGGAGCAGGAGTCGTGGATGCGCACTGCTGATAAGTCCGAGGCGAAACGGCCGTCCAGTGCTTACAGGTTTCTACTGGTGGTATAACAATGATTGATTGATGATTTCAAACGTGCAAAAACATAAAACCTCCAAAACTCTGCCCCAAAATATGATAAATAATTGTTTAAATTAGATTAGAAAGACTCGATCAATGACAGTTGAATTAGTCGATAAACTCAATTTTCAATGATTAGATCAATTGAATAATGAACCAAATTTCACTTCACTAAGTTTGGTTGATTTATTGAATAGTGTGATCTATTAGTTTTTAAATTTTAAGCGTATAATTTAGAAACCAAGTAGATCAATGCATCTTTAGTTGATCAGTTAAAAGTTCCTAATGATGAAATTAACAAAATAACTTAATCTTATTATTATTATTATTAAAATTCATTAATATTTTATATTAGTTGTCAAAGATATTTCCTGATACTTCTTAACTGTAACTAAGCAGCAGTTTATGTTATCGATAACAATAAAATTAGAACAAAAAATTCAGTTGAATGTGAAACGCTTTTTTTGTAAAACAAAGAGAAATAAGTTGATTTTAGAAATGAAGTAGCAAGTTAAAAAAAACTCTCATTAATTTTCAAATAAACACACAGTTGATTATTATACTACTGTTTTGGAATTGAATGACATGGCTCAAAATTGTTTGCAATGGCACAGATGAATTCACTCTTTGTGTTCTCTCAAATTCTAACCTTTTGAATTCCTCATCATCTCTATCTATCACTTTCTAAATTTATCTCACTGAATTATATATATACCTTAATCTTCTTCATTACTGCTAATACTTCTACTATCGCTGGCACTATTGAATCTGAACTGACAGTTGCGTCTCTGTACTGATGTGATATGACAACTTGAACTGATGCACATACGCACGAAGTTCTGTGTTGTATCTGTCTGTCTTACTGTATTGAAATAAAATATAGTAAGTATTAAGTAATAATAATCATACAAATTATCAACATTCAATGTAAACAAATGTTTCATGCTATATGCTATATATATATATATATATATATATATATATACATATTATGTAGAAATTTTTCTCAATATATTATTCAAGCGCTGTTACATATCTTTATTTGTACCAGGAATTAATGGTCATTTTATAAATGTCTAGCTACATTTCAATACACTAGGAAAAAAAAGTGTCATTTCAAAATAGTTTTCTTTTATATATATATATATATATATATATATATATATATATATATATATATATATATATATATATATATATATATATATATATATATATATATATATATATATATGATGTAAGCAGTTGGTAGAAATGCTTTTTACAACAACTATTGAGCACTTATGCTAATTGTACTTATTTCCGATAAATGTGTTTTTTTTTCATCTAACAACTACTGAAAGAAACTCTTGAACATTAAGATTATATATAGGAAATAAGTACACTTATCATAAACGCTTATAATATATTTGAACTGTATATTTGTTTGGTATGATATATTTTGAAAAGTATAACATGACATGACGATCAATTTTACCTGGATCTGAAGAATAATTTGAACAATGAACATTTTCATGAATTTTATCTTGAACATGTAGTACTCGACTCCAATGATAAGGATTTAAACAAATTTTTGAGTTTGTTTGCTTTTCTGAAAATTGACAAGGTCCAATTCGTCTGGATGGAATGAAAAAAAAATAAAATAAAATAAAGTTGAAATTTATTTCAGACAAAATAAAGGAAAATGAAACAACAACAACAAAATAGTAACTTTACAATTACTCAATTGGCATTTGAATCATTGGACAACTTGAAATGCATGCTTTTGAATTCAAATGAATTTTTACACTGGTTAAGAAGTGAACATTTCAATTTGTACTAAAATAATAAATCGTAAAATTTCAGTGCAGTGCAAAAATAACCGATTGACATTAATGAATTAAAAATATGGAGCTAAGTAGATAGTGACCGAATTGGCTGGGTTGCTTGAACAATAGTCAGTCAGTCAGCCAGTCAGTTGCAACGTAGAACTTCGTACGTATGTACATAAGTTCATGTTCCCAATCCACATTAGCACAGACACGCAAATGTGAAATCAAATCCCAAGTGATAGAGATAGTAGAGGTATTAATGGTATGCTTGAACAGTAATGATAATTCAGATAAACTCATATATTATACATAACCAATTGTTCTCATTTAATTAATTATACGAACCTGTGTTTACAAAGTTAGTGAATCAGTTTATTTTCTTGTGATTTGTTATAGGAAAGTTTAAAAAACAACAACAAATAAACATTTCATTCATAATGATGTATTCACATCGAGAATGGACATAAGAACGTTGATATTATGTAATGGTCATTTAAAAAGTAACAGTGTATATTTGAACACAGTAAATCAATCAATCAGTCAGTCAATCAACAGCAGTGTAGAACTTTGTACATACATACGTACATCAGTTCAAGTTGCCATATCATATTAGCAGAGTTGCAGTTGTCACTTCAAATCCCATAGTAGTAGAAGTATTAGCAGTAATCGCAGAGATTAGGGTTCGAAGATAGTATTCAAGAAGTAGAATCTACTGAGATAAACTTAAAAATATAAAGTGATGCAATATTTGCTTAACATAGAACATACACTCATATCAAAGCAAAGTGGTAGTTTAAGGGTTCGTAAAACTTATCAACATAATGTTTTGGCTTTGAACATCGATTCAACTCGTTTAGTTGCATTATTGTATAATCTAATGCTTTAAGAAAAGAAAACAGATTTGCTTTACCTCACACAGTGATCTCATCATAAGGAAGCGATGATATGAATACGACACCTATGCTTAAAAAATGTTACAATTGTTCAATTGAACAGATTACAGTGTTGATGATCTAGTGAGCATTGTGACGGTATAGAAAAAAAGAAGATAATTCTTCGATTAAGAGAAACATTAACAAATCTTCTATAGACTAGTCTAGTTATCTAGATAGAAATTAAAAAAAAGAACGGTTTGATTTTGCACATCAAAAAATTAACTTAATCACACTCAATTAGATATACAGTCATTTCATATCATGATTATGCATAAACTAACTGAATTGAACGAACTTAATATAAATATATATACGTATATATATATATATATATATATATATATATATATATATATATATATATATATATATATATATATATATATATTTGTATATTCATAATTATGGCAACATAATGATAAATACAGAATAGATAAATTAAATGATAAGAGAGAGAGAAAAAAAGAAGAACTCCAATCAGACGCCATTACAGATAGAAAACAAACAGAAAAAAAAGAAAAAAACAGAAAGAAGAGAAAGGAATGAAGAGAATTTTTTGCCACTAGTTGTATATGAAGAAACATTAATTAAAAAAAAAAACTTGGTCATAATAATGTAAACTCCTAAGGGTTTGATTGTTTTTTTTTAATATTTATTATTATATTTGATGCTGTATCCCAACTTGTTTCATTGGTGAATAACTGGCAACTTTTACAATAAAGTGAAAGATGTGATTTTATTCACACATACAAAAAGCATATAACATGGGTACAACACACACACACACAAATATATATATATATATATATATATATATATATATATATATATGTATATAGACAACCTCAAAGTAGACACAATCTTATATATGTAGTGGAAAGAAAGTCAGTCAGTCAGTCAGTTTTCGGATTAGAATACATTAAGGTCTTTTAAAGGCGCCAATACTTATACTATATATATATATAGTCATTTAAATAATAAATTCTAAAAAATTAAAGTTCAATTTTAGACTAATACAGTAGGCATAAGATTTCGTTTCTATATTGCACTCTATCCAAAGTAATTATTTGTTATAGAGAAATGTATTTTACTTCTACTTTTTTCATTTGATATCAAGCAAATTGTAAATGATGATAAAAAAAAAAACTTATCTATGCTAATATTTATGTATATAATTCTATGAATGAGTAGTGGGTGGGCAACACAATACGTGGTCAGTCTAAATTGGCGGCATACGGATCTGCATATGCCGCCAACAAATTGGAGCCAAACCACAACAAACCGAGTCGTCATCAATTCTAATCATTTTGGTAATTTTTGAGCACACTTATACGTTGTATATAAACTAAGGAGTTATCGAAATGATAGTGATTAGTTTTGTATTTTAAATGAAATCATTATCAAGAAATATGTACTTTAAGTAAAAATATTTCTTCTGATAAAATAATAATCATTCTATGCACCATAGTAATCTTTTCAACCATGTAAAATTATATATATATATATATATATATATATATATATATATATATATATAAACGCTTATGGATATATGTATGAATTCGATAACTGTATGTGGGTAATAAAAACATAAACTAGTCGAATTATCTACACTTAATGTTAATAAAAAACTGACGACAACAGCTAAAGCGAGATAAATAATACTACTATTGTAATAACTTGTTAGAATACTTGAGTAGTAACTGAAAACTTAATCGTAAAAATACTATTTCATCTAACTGGTAGCTAATTTAAATCTATCAACAAAGCAAAGCTTTGTTGATTCGGCTTTGATATAAACTTCACTTCATAGGGAAAACTAATTCCGACCAGTTTCCCAAACTGAAGATGTGAGATTTTGAATTTGCAATTAAGCTGTTGAAATTCTATTACTCACCTAGGAACACATAAAATCAAGAAAGTAGTGTATAATAACTAAACCATATTTTTTTACATTTAATTGTCGTAAGCTATAAAGAATAACTGCTTTGTGATTAGGCTAACCATATTTTTTTTCATCTATCAAAACAGAAACTCACTAAATCAATTAAACATTTTTAATCGAGGAAATTTTTTCTCATGTCTCTTCAACACACATGGATGTAATTAAGCAATAAGTGTTCGTCCATCAGCATATTTTCAAAAAAATATGCAAAATGTCTACATATTAATTGAAGAACAGTTTATTGATGAACGAAGATATTTTTCATTTCATACAAAAACGGAATAATCGATGTTTTATTATTTTATTCGCAAAAACATACGCATTTGCGTATGTATCAGTATGAATAAGACGAAATTCAAGGAAGTGAATATTTTCAACACTTCATTAATGCATGAAGTGCATAGAACCACATCATTAAAGTCTTATGAAATATAATATGTATCACTGCAATGATAAAATAAGTCATCCCGTTTTTATTCTACTGGAGCAAGTTTGAAAATAAGATTATTATAATTTGTATACTTTGTAATTTGGTTTTTAAATAGCTTTATTTCTTTTAAAACGCTATTCTAACAAAACCAGTCATAATCGGGGACATGAATTTTCACTTAAAAGTAGTGCGTATTATACATACATGAAGAGGATCTAAGACTTGATCATGTTTAACTGATAAAGATTGTATGGTTTAGAATCAACATATATGAGGTATCGATATGACATGTTTCATTGAATCAAAACTTTAAGCCGAACAACTAGATGTTGAGTTTAAACTATTGGGTTACAGCTGAAGCGGACAGTATTAAATTGATCTCCTTGATCGTTGCAATGAAACATTATTATTATTAGAAAGCAATGTGTAAAAGTCAAATATATACTGAATACTTTGGGTAAGCTCCTAATCATTTTAATATGATGAAAATATTCAATGAATGAAGATGAGGTTAGATTTTCTTTGTAAACAATAAGCATCTAGAAGGTATGTTTTCTTAGTCAAGTTTATTTACTGTAGCAGCTTTCAGATGAAAAGGAAATTAAGAAAATACGCTGGAAGTGGATAGGACACATTGCAAAAATCATCAAACTTGACAATTAAGTAAACCCTAACATAGAGTTCTCGAGAAGAAAAGAAAAACAAATAGCCAGGGAACATATGATGCCAGAAGCTGAAGGCAGACATCAAAAAGATCAACAGCATTTGAGAATAGGTGGAAGGTGGCACTAACAACACTTACACAAAATATAATAAGTGAACTTATACTTGAGGGCTCGGATGTGTTCAAGTCGTCATTATGAGTTGTTTGCTAATTGTTCTCTTGGTAACACCATTATCCATCTATGAAAATCTAATTGCCAGTGAGAAATTACTTAAATATTTATGAGTTTGTTTAGTGTACTATACCGATGACAACTATTAAGATATAACAACTTGCATGTGAACACACACGAGTACTATGTAATTATACAAAATATTGCTTACTATGTTAACAAACATCTCAGATATAATTTTAATTTCATTTTCTAAATATACAATTCGGTATTAGAAACTGATGCTTCCATTTACTCAATTAAAAAAAGTTTACATCACTAACAATTTATTTACTTTGATTTATTTTCTTACATCAGTAAACTTATGTGTACGGAAAGATCAACTAAGAATGAAGGTATAGTTTTAACAACAAAAACATAAAACCTATTATTCATCAGCATAAAACTTATTTATAAACAAATAGAATCTCTGAACTGAATATTTCCAATACCAAATTACAGTTAGATGTGATATGATTATGACTTAAGATTAGTTGAGCTAGATGAATCATCACACTCAATCTATCCGAAACATCCATTGCAATTTCGATGTACTTATTCGAATAGTTGTGACTACATGTAAATAGGACGATTAATAAGGTGGCAATTGTTTCAGTAAAACATTTTTTGAATATATGTCTATAATACAACTTCAGAATCTAGTGAATAAACGTTAGAGTATGGAAATAGTATTTATGGTGATGTTAATTACTTGTGCTAAATAACTACCACCTCATTTGATATTTATTTTTAAGTGATATAAAACATCATCAAACTCTTCATAACTTTTATTATTATCACACGATCCATCTTGTCTATATCCGAACTTCATCTAGTTACTGTCTCACTCCTTCCTTATACTTTTTGAACTCTATATGCAAATGACCTAACTCCTATTTATCCACACACTCAACTTTATGTCATAAAATGAATTAGTTTCATCTGATTTGCAAAAGCCAATAAAAGTGCTTTGGTTGTTGAAATGATAGACAGCAAAATTGGAAACTCTTAGTAAGGCACCCAAAACCTAGATATCCAAATTACCTTACGGCAGTTGGATACTTATAACTTAATATTTCAAATGACCACAGGCGTTAGTTAGGTAGAAATATACCAGAATTAAAGATTTTTGAAATAATTTGCTTTGGAATAACAACAGAAATGTTGTTTGATTGGTGCATGATGTCTGCTACTCACCAACTACTACTGAAAGATCTTATTTTTTAAGAGGGGGAAAAAAACTTCGAAAATAAATCAAAAGACTCAACTGGAGGATACTATGGGTAGTAATAAGACAATCTCTCATAATATACTAAGTAAGGCTATAAAATACTTTTATTAGGGTAAAATGGCTAAAATAAAATAGTGACTCAAACCGAACAAAGACAACGAGCTATGTGACATGCGTGTTCAGCAGACTAAAACTATGATAATTCCGTTTTAAACTAATTCATTCGACCTCAACTTATATCATTATTAAAAATTTGTTTCTTCGCGTTTAGTATTTGTTCTTATTTTGATCTTGGTTTTGCCTTATATAAGAGCTCGTCTTTATTATTATTCCTATTCTATTTGAATGGCATAACAGATAGTTCCCAAAGAGAACTCACTAAGCTTTCATTTTAAAGCTCTTTCATTTTGTTTAAGCGCAGTAAAGTGTAACAATAGGCTGAATATAATCTACTGCTTTTACTTGAACTTTCTATCTGTAACTCTCCCTCTTGTAACATTTCAGTATTACTTTCCTGATTTCGCTTTCTAACAAAGCATTGCACTACATTGTGTAGCATGCTTTTCTGGGGGTAATAAGGTACAAAGCGATTGTTATGAACACAGAAATTTCACCTGAATCAATAATTGCACCTCGTCTCTAGGGACAAGGTATTCGTATATGGGGATGAAAATTCACGGGTGAACTCTATAACCAAAGCGTCTTGTTATCTAAGCACATTTAGTGAGTGAAAACAAAATAATAACGAACACACATTATATAATATCAAAGTAATGCAATGAAAACCCGATTTAAAGTAAAAAATACCTTGAAAAAGTAAAAGATCATAAGGCGGTTCCAAGTATTTACAAACTTCTAATACTACTTGAGTGTCAAAACATTGATACGTAGAATGAATCTTTGATTTGCAACTTAATAAAAGGAAGTTAAGTGATTTGAATATCAAAATACAACTCTGTCGTAGAAAACTTAGTACAGTGGTTTGCTCTGGCATAAAAACCTAATTGTACCATAACCTGTAGTACCGAACTAACTAAAAATGTATAACTCAGGAAGAAATATAATAAAAGAGGGAAGATACCTGAGGTAATCGCCAGGGCTTAAATCCTTCCATCTCCACGCTTTGCAGACAGCAAGCAAAAGGTCGACACAACATACAGGGGCCTTCAAAAGATCATTGTTTGAAAGTGAAGAGCTATGCTTAATCCGTTTCGACCGGGAAATGCCACACAGTGAACATGTTAGGTCGACTATGTACCTTGAACATGGATGAAATTGATGAAAATCAAGAATATCGAAGTATTTGTTGCATTTATCCGTTGATTTGTTTCGTTGGCTACTACTATGTACACAACTAGAAAGGTCCAACACATCACTTTGAAAATTTATAAATTTAGGAAGACTGGAGGGATTTTTCATGAGACTATAGTAATCTTCACGACCGAACTTTAATGCTCTATCCAAAGCAATGATGTCGTCTGCCGACAAGGTGTATACAAGTGCGCTGATTATTTCAATCAAAGATAGATTCCTTGAGAACACCGAAAACTCCTGATACTGTTCTAACCCATTCTTAGACACGTTTGACTGCAGCTTAGACAAAGGTTCAGTACATTCCGCATGCAAATCGTTGATATGAGAATGAGTGCAATTAGGTTTGTTCAAGAAGCAGTTTAAAAGCAAAAGCAAGGCTTTTTGGGCTGAATCTGAACACCCATCATTTTTCAAAGCTTCATAGGTTAATAAATCAACTTCGGCAGATACACTATCTAGAACCATTGCTTGGACAGTGATCGAGTCACTAACAAGGGAAACTATTCTTTCTCTTGCTCTGTTAACACGCCTAAACTTGACAATTTTACGGATCATCAACCAACTACACTATCATTATACTGACATGTGGATCAACATAAAAAAGATCTGCAAACTCAGCGCAGTTTTTGTGACCCGAAACTGCTAGGTTAAAAGACGCAACCAAACAAATATGAACCTTACTTTTATAAATATTTCTTTATCGCGAGTTAGTATGAACCGGCTGATATCTTATAGGTGATTTTTCTTGTTTTTCTCGACATGGTTCCAGGAACTTGTTGGTGCCTTATGGATGGTAGTTCAGAAACTCGATAGAACCAGTTGGCAATGATTTATGAATTTGGATCTCCCCTGATCTCACTGAGTGCGCTTGTATCAGCAACGTATATGTATTCGGAATCAGAATATCACCCAAGTACATTGACGGAGGTATAGCCAACGTTAAGTGAAGTAGACAGTACCAGGACGGAAATGGTCGGTGTAAGCTCAAAGTAAAAGAAACTATAATAAAAAAAATATAATTGTGTAACAACCATGTAGTAAGCGATAGAGTACTACACTTTAAAATTTGCTTGTTGAGAGGAGTGTCGCGGAAGCGTGTAAATGTACCTGGCTACCTGAGCGTTAGACGATAGTCTCTCGTACCCCGTGGTTAAAATCTAAAGACCACAATCTCACCCGAAGTAAAGGGCGGCGTGGTCTTTCTATCTGAACCGGAGACTAAAGTCTCATCAGAAGATAACGCAGATAACTCGAGCAGTTTGCTTGGACGTGAGAATTATGTCTCTGATGTGTCCAGCTTGTGTTCCGAACGAGATATAGGGATCCAGGTAGTTGGTTGGATGCGTATAGCATTGGTTGTCGACTTACCAATTAGGGCACTGTTATCTATGTGTGCTGATTTGCGACGATCAAAGACAAAGATATCAACAAGGCCATTTTGATCAGCCTTGAAAGCTTTTCAGGACGAAAAATAACGGAAAAACATTCTCCGTAAGGCTGCTTATTTGGCTGACCAACTGAATCCACTTGGATGAAAAAATGTGAACGAGTAAACAAATCACGTGGGAGGGCAACCTGTTGATGCTTCTTTAGAGTTGAGTTCGCCAGCGGAACACTGAATATCTGCCTTCAAACTGGTTTTGATATCAAGCAGACCGAACGATTAGGTTTCGTATCAATTGCTGCTTTCGTGTGCTCCGAGAGCTTCTTTGATTTCGCGGTAAGATCGGTAAGCTAAACTACGCGATGCTGGATGACAGACGTTAGTATGCATGCTTTCCGTACCAAACAGGCTCGTTAGCAACCACATGGTGCTATCCATCGTTCTACGGAGCAGCGAGTAACGATCAGAGTTGACATGCAATGCCTACATTAGGGACTGTTGGTATGTGGAAAGTTGGAAGTGTTTCATGTCTTTAAGGATATTCATCAAGCATCTTAAATGAACTATTTCTGTAAGTCTAATTCTATTGGCCAATTCCTACTGGTTAATGTTATGGTCTTCCTTACTGTCACTATCACATACTTCAATGTCGTTTCCCATTGGTCGTCCAAACTATCCATGTCACAGACTTCCATGTTGTTTCCTATGCGACGCTTTGTAAAATCCATTTTGAAGGCTTCGTTTTTGGGAAAATCCCTCCATGTATATATTTGTGTTATGATCTTGCAGACTCATTCAGTTAAATATTTGGTAGTCTGTTTATTCCCAATTTGGGATGTTAATATTTGTATTTTGTTATAATTCCTATTTTCTGTATTTTTATCGGAGTTTATATGTTTCCTTCTAAACTGTAAATGTGTTGTTTAAATTGATACCTAATATGGCTACAGTCATATCGGATTTGATACCTCTGCGGTAAGTTCGGATACTTGACTGGAAGGACGCATTCTTCCAGAATTGGAAACTCATTGTGTTAATTTTGGATTGGAGCAGTATAATATTGTTTAGGTAATGGTCTGTATTCCTTTTGTGATTAATAATGGAACCTTTCTTACTCAAAAACCTTGTGTCTTGAAAGTGGACTGGGCAAGGCGCGTATCTAACTTCTTCTGTTTTCGAAATCAAGGTTCACTTATCAACTTTCAGAGATGTCTTGTTGGATTGCAGCTCGTGTGATGAAATCCGATGCATCGCCTTTATGCTGAGAGTGGTTGATGGGCCGGGATTAGTGAGGAGAGTAGCTTGTAACAAAGAGCAGCAGCATTCCGTTATCCAAAGGGCATTCGTAGGAAGTTAAACAGACCAAAAGGAGTCGTGACCACATTTTTCTCGACACCTTCAGGAGGGACGGAGATCTGATTATATTCTCGAATCAGATAGATCGTAGAAAAAACAGTCGTCCGCTTGATTGGTGTCGTGCATGTGGGGATAGTGTAGCTATCTAGACGAGTAGCTACATTCAATGCTATGCGGTCGCCGCACGGTCCAAACTAATGCCATTTTCCTCGTGAACCACGTGCAGTTGGGAGTTCCAAGGACAATGTAGTGGAGCTACGTAAAGGATTAGTTCGTACGAAACTTCTAATAGCTGTACCATGTCGCCTGCTGAATCATGACTAAATAATTCCCTGTTAGCTAGGATTTTGAGATCCATTGTTGAAATCTGCAGCTAAGAGTAGCTGATGAAAACCCAAGTAGTGGTAAATGCAGTGTCAATCAATTCCTCGGGGTTTTATTACTTGAGAGGCGTCGGTTAATCCCTCCAATCAAATATATTGTGTCATTGTTGTTGAAACAACACATGCATTATTCCATCAAATAGGTTAGTTGGGTGCAGTGTAGTGCTTTGGTCTTGAAATGACTGTTAATATATTGTATATATACTCCGTATCCTGTCTTATGTACCCTATCGCAGCAGATAGTATCATGCGTTGCGATATCACTTCATCGTCTGCAGTTTTTGGAGATAGCAATGTTTCAGTAAGGATTACGATCTCCATTTAATAATAATATATTTATTCTCAAATAGCAGATTGTTATAATAAACATGCCAGTTTATAGGCTAGAACAAATGCTAACACTTTTACTGCAAAAGTTATCGCAGTTAAATCAAGTATAAGAGTCAGTTTCTGATGGAACATTTACACCATGTTACCAACTGGAACATTTCGATACAGCCACATTTTCCATAGGTGAATACAAATAGGGAATATGCACAGCAGATTTCCTGGATGATTTGCTTAGATCAGTAATGAATTTGTTGGGAAAGGTCAATTAGAAGGCGCTTAATACAAGCTGTGACTTAGACGTGCGTGTGAATATAGTGCAGGTTGCCTACATGCGTAATGGATTTTCCACTGTGAATGGGATTGTGAAAAGGGAGAAATGAGAGAAATGAAAAATCGTAAAATAGGCAATCGCATATGAACAACAAAAGCAGTTCTTAACCAGTCACTTTGAAGCAGACAAAACAGTGGTAACTCAAGATAAAATTTATGCTGACCACTAAAATCAAATTAAATTATAGGATTGTAACCCAAAAATTAAGGAGTGCAGTAATGAATAAAGAAGATTTGTGGAGGGTGTCAAGTGGATAGAAAGGAAGTAGAAAAGAATATATTTCTGATCTCTAACATCTTACCCCTTATTTGTCTTGCGTTGCAATAGAGGGCCTTGGTAGTTTGTGTCGTAACCTGGTACAAATCTGCAGCAATCGTGGTAACCGGATATCCCTACAGTTTGTTCGGACAGATTTGGCTAGTTCTGTGTGAACTAGACGCTGCAAGCAATTTGCTTTTGTAGTTTATTCAGTCGGTCAGACCTTGATCTACAGTATTAGTTTCCATTTTTTACACTCCTCGTACTACTAACAGATACTGGGGAGTTGACAACAATCGGAAGTTTTTTCAGTGTATGAATTCTTGTTTCAGTAACCTTTGTGGCTTATTTGATCGGTTTTGTGTCGCACGAATTCGGTTTACAAAAGGGGAATTTGTAGGTTCATTTTAGGTGCGGCCTGTGACTTCTCTGCTGCCAAATTTGTTGTCACATCGATTCTGAACTCTGAAAGATCATAAAAGAAACATCGACAGGGGTAACTCAACAGCGTAACTTTTGACGGACTTATAAGTAACTTCGCGTGGATCCAGTGACCTTTCCACAAATCCTATGTTTGTGAGTAAATAATTGTGTGTGCCGCCAAAGCAACTAGTAAGATGGCATTTGATTAGGAGAGTTAGAATAAATATCCTTCTTATTATTATTCACAGACCGGTGATAGTATATCATAAGAATATTGAATAATGGCGTGTGATAAATTGCGGGTGTCAGAAAAATAAGACAGCGAAAGAAAATTAGCAGGCAGAAGTGTTCGAAGACAATACTATAATGAACTTTTCTTAAGGAGATAAATGGCCAGACGGATCTGATAAAAAGGACATCTGATGAAAAATAGACATATAAAATTATGGTTATAAGAATATTTTAAGAATAGATTCTGAGTGCTTTCAGTTTTCCAGCGAAAATGTTTCCGGTTGCACTAAGTATTTTCGAGTAGTGATAAAACGAAATTTAAGGAATCGATTCCTCTGACATTTTCTCCATTTGAGTAGTGGGAAAGAGAAAGAAACTCTACATCCTATCAATCTTTGAGTTTGTCCATATTTTCTGTACTGTTACGCCAACATTTAGACTAGTATCATTTTAAGTTCTTCTTAAAATACAAAGGATTTCCCCAAAGTAAAGCAGTTGTATTAGTCACTGATATGTAAGAAATAACAGAGAGCTCTGGAAACCACCACTCGTGACGTTCTGATGAGAGGAAAAGTTTTGCCCTATCGTCACTAGCAGTAATAAAAATAATAGTTTATTCTAAATTATCAGTGAGTTACATGAGGCAAGCCACATTCCATGCAAGATAGAAATGTCGAAACTGCTAACATATTTTCTTTAAAACCTTGTTCAGATAGATAAATGTCTGAAAAGATACACTAGCTTCTTATAGAAGGCTAAGACTTTACACATGAAATTGTAAATGTTTCAGAATTAATTATGTATGATACAATAGTTGGCGCGATTTATGTGGGTCTCGTTTCGAAGAACCAATGCTGGTTGATAATATGTGTGAGTCAAATCCAAGTTTATACATAACTAGAAGTGATGAGATAGATGTTTATTGGTCTTCTTGTCGAAATTCGTCGGGTAATAATTTTACAGGCTCCTGGGTAAAGCAACGAATTCCTCGGCAATAGTCGAAGTTAATATTTAAAACATAAGATAAGTTACTTAAAAAAGGGAAATGAAGCGAAGCGGACTAGTATTAAACCTGAAAATATTCGTTTTTACAGCAGTGTAATGACTCAACAGATACTGTTTTCATAAAACAAAAGTATGCTTATTCGGACCTTAATTTTTGTGTATTGCAAAACTAAATACACTTCTACACTTATGTCGGTTAATGAAGAAAAGTGACTAGTAAGATAACAAATGGGTGAGAAATCTTATGAACAGAGTAAATTCAAAAATCTGAATTGTTAGAAATTGCACAGATTTACAGAATGAAACGGTAAAAGCACAATGGTTTGGTGCCTTGATGACATTTTATTTTTTTTGCTCCGTAGGCCACGAAGTCAGGAATAAGCTCATTTTCAACATGATTGCGCGGATGAGCTTGTAAAAAGGTTTACCGGTGGAGACTGAAACCAGTTCAAGGTTACAAAAATGAGTCGTAGAGGTGATTGACTTGAAATGATAATATCAGTGCCAATGACCAGTTGTTTAAAGCTAGCCCAGATCTAAGTTTATGTGTGGCATAGTATACGTTTATTCCCATTACTTGGGTAAAGTAATAATAATTTTGTTCTCAAATAACAAAATATTACAATAGGCAAGCCAAGATACAGGCAAGTTCAAAATGATAAAACTGCCGATATATTTTCCGTAAAGGTTGCTCAGTTACTTAAATATTCTTTAAGATACATTGGCCTCATGTAAACGGCTAAACGTGTTTCACATAAAATTGTAGATAATGTTTCAGAATTTGCAATGTTAAATGCCATAGTTGTAGCTAGTTAAAACGATTGCGTTGCGACCAATCCCAGCTGTTTGAAAACCAAAGCAAGTTTAATCCAGGCCCGCATATAACAAGAATTGATGAGGTAAATGTGCGGAGATCTTGTTGAGATTCGTCGGATAATTAATTTACAGGCCCCTAGGTAAAATGGCCAAGTCTTCGGCGATTACCCAGGCTAAGATTTAAGGTAAATGATGAGGTGCTGAAAAAGAGAAACGAAGTAGCTGACTTGTAAAGTACACTAAACTTTTCAGAACGCAGGACTACGATTTGTAAACCAACATGTTTGATTAAATTAGCTGGTATTCTGCTCCCAGAATTCGGCTTCAAATATTTTGTTTCACCCCTCAAAATGGCCGCTATGAGTTAAATGTCTGGTGATGTACATGTGTTGAAACTACTGGTTCATTCTAGATAAAGACCTGTCGCATCTACTGAATGCCTGTCGAAATGTATTGCTGAGCAAATCACATAATTAATCCGGGTCTTTTCTCAGTTCATTAAACTGAAAATGTTAGTATCGACACAATTTCTTTTACAGAGTAGGTGCTAAAAAACTGGCTTTATATTGCAAAGCGGAGAACATCCGTTTATCCACAAATTACCTCATTCGAAGATCGTATTCGATTTTTGGAAATATTAACTGGATGTAGTGAACACAGAAGAAGTGCTGCTGAATACAAACCGTTTTCGGAACTTCTTTAGTTTAGATTTAAATTTTGATGTAATAAAAATGCAGTAAGGGACATGCGGTTTTCTATTGCGATTGAAGCTACTACCTGCGAAAATGTCTCCACAGTATATTAGAAAGAATCTAAGGAAGTATTAACGTTTTTAGAAGAAAACTGATTATCCCAACTGAGATCACAAGGCAGGACTCCGGACTGTAACGGTATCTAAGCCTGATTTGTTGACGGGCAACAGTTTTAAGACAACTTTTACGAGATTCGAGACTTGTAAACTCGATGTATGCAGGGGCACACTGTGGGAAAACAAAGTTTAGCATGATGGTTTGTCTAGTGTGCATACTGACTGTCTGTGTCCATCTGCTTGTTTCTGAAATTCAAAAGACGCTCGAAAGTAAGGAGAGCCTCGTATTAGCTTCCGGATAACAAAGGGCCTGTATGAATTCTCACCTGTCTTTCTCGCTGTATGTATGAGCTCTTGGAAGAGGTATATTTTGTAATTATCTACCTAAATTTATGAAGCAGAAAAATCAGCTCTGCTCTGAGACTCAGTAAAAAGAACGTCAAACGGATTTTCGAGGTAGCCAGGGGTTTCGGAGGAGCCGTCTCATAACATATGAAAAGGAAATTAGATAAAATAGTAGAAAGCTGTGAAGGAATAACGTAATTAGATAAATCACCAGATATTTTGGAATTGAAACGTTATCTTTTTCAAAGTTAGATCATTTAGATTTGTTTATAGTCGACCAAACTTAGCCGATGACCACCTAGTATGTGATGCGTTTTTCGTTGGAGGGTCAAAAAAGATTCATTTCGAAGATTAACAGGAATAGGTGGAGTAGAGTAGGTCACGCCAGTGAACAATGTACCTGAGAATCGGTCAGAAGCATCAGTCATGAAACTAATGAAGCTATTAAGGATTACTAGTAAGATAGAATGATTTTCATCCATCACAATACAGTATGTAAATAATTGCTTCAGAGAGTCGGGAATATCTTCTTCAATAGTTAAGGACTACAAAATTTCTCTGTTGAGGGAGTGAGCGATAGAAAAACTGAAGGTTTATCTTTGTAAGCCTGAATGTGGGTAATTAAGGAGGTGTTATTGCATGAAAGAATAGTTGGAAACTAACAGTTCTCTGTATGTGCTACAGGATCGACTACCCTTGTGGGTAGATGAATGTACTTACTTACTTACTTACGCCTGTTACCCCCAACGGAGCATAGGTTGCCCACCAGTTTTCTCCAACCAACTCTGTCCTGGGCTTCTCTTTCCAGTTCTGTCCAATGTTTGTTCATTACTCTCATATCTTTCTCTGTTTCTCGGCGTAATGTGTTCCTTGGCCTTTCTCTTTTACTTTTGCCTTGAGGGTTCCATGTGAGGGCTTGTCTTGTGACGCAGTTAGGTGCTTTCCACAATGTGTGTCCTATCCACTTCCACTGCTTCTTCCTGATTTCCTCCTCCACTGGAATCTGATTTGTTTTCTCCCACAGCACGTTGTTGCTGATGGTGTCTGGCCAACGAATACGAAGTATTTTGCGTAGACAGCTGTTAATAAACACTTGTATCTTCTGGATGATGGCTTTGGTAGTTCTCCATGTTTCCGCTCCATACAGTAGAACTGTCTTGACATTTGTTTTGAAAATCCTTATTTTGGCGTTGATTGATATCTGTTTGGAGTTCCAGATATTTTTCAACTGTAGAAATGCAGCCCTTGCTTTGCCAATCCGCGCCCTCACATCTGCATCGGATCCACCTTGATTGTCGATGATGCTGCACAGATATATAAAGGTGTTAATGTCCTCCAAGGCACCTCCATCAAGCGTGATTTGATTGGTGCATGTTGTGTTGCATCGGAGAATTTTGCTCTTTCCTTTATGCATGTTGAGACCTACTGCTGCAGAGGCTGCTGCTACATTCGTCGTCTTCTCTTGCATTTGTTGTTGAGTGTGCGATAGAAGAGCCAGATCATCTGCGAAGTCCAGATCGTCCAGCTGCGTCCTAACTGTCCAGTTGATACCGTGCTTCCCTCCAGATGTTGACGTTGTCATAATCCAGTCGATCACCAGGAGAAAGAGAAAGGGTGAGAGTAAGCAACCTTGCCTGACACCGGTCTTCACCTCGAAACAGTCGGTTAGCTGTCCTCCGTGCACGATTTTGCAGTTGAATCCATCATAAGAATTCCGTATGATGTTAACTATTTTCTCAGGCACCCCGTAGTGTCGAAGAAGAGTCCACAGTGTTTTCCTGTCCACGCTATCGAATGCTTTCTCGTAGTCGATGAAGTTGATGTAGAGTGGTGAGTTCCATTCAATTGATTGTTCCACAATGATCCGTAATGTACACGATCGATGTTACGGGAGAAACGAAGACATTTTGCTGATCAAAACCTTCATGTATAAATATCATTAATTTCACTGTTTTTGGGTACATTTGTTTTACTTAACTTGTGAACTTGTTTGAATTATTATTTGCGGACATTTTGGACTCCCGTTTCTCTTGGTTGTTCGTTTGCAGTTTTTTGCTCCAAGAGCCAATAAAATAGAAGGTAATTGTAATTATTATAATTATTGTTGTTAGAACGACATTGGTCGTCTATTTGTAATAAAGTATTTTGGTCGAATTTGTGATTTGGAATAAACTTTGGTATCTACTTTGGAGTTTCGTTCTTGGTTTAAACATTTGGGATCGTGAATTACAAATAGTTCAACAACCGTGCTTCGTAGGATCAACGGGCAAAAAACTGGACGTAACAATCGATCCTTCCGAAATCCGGCCTGTTGATCTCGAAGTTGGGCGTCTAGGAAGTCTTTCATTCTGTTTAACGATATCCCGTTGAAGACGTTGCCTGGTATTGAAAGAAGAGTGATGCCTCTGTAGTTCTCACACTTGCTGAGATCGCCTTTCTTTGGTATTTTGATCAGGTATCCTTCTTTCCAATCTGATGGTACTTGTTCCTCATCCCAAATCTTCTTGAAGAGGATGTGAAATATTTTCGCAGTTGCTTCTACATCTGCTTTCATTGCCTCTGCTGGAATGTTGTCTGGTCCTGCTGCTTTGCCGTGCTTGATTTGTCTGATAACCATACTGATCTCCTCAATCGTAGGTGCGCCAATATTAATTGGGAGGTCCGTAGATGCTGTTTCGATGTTGGGTGCGTTCAGTGGGACTGGTCGATTCAATAGTTCCTTAAAGTGCTCCACCCACCGATTTCGCTGTTGTTCAGTGTTGCTGATTACTTTGCCTTCCTTGCTTTTCACTGGTCGTTCTGGGTTACGATATTTTCCGGCCAGCTTCGTTGTAGTTTCGTACAATTGTCTCATGTTTCCTTCTCTTGCAGCCTTTTCCGCCGTCATTGCTAGATCTTCCACGTATTTTCGTTTGTCAGCTCTGATGCTGTTCTTCACTTTCCTGTTTGCTTCTGTGTATGCAGCTTGTGCGGTAACTTTCTCCGCTCTTGTTCGGCTGACATTGATTGCTGCTTTCTTGTTCCTCCTTTCTTCAAATTTTGCGAGAGTATCAACAGAGATCCATTCCTTGTGATGCTGCTTCTTGCGACCAAGGACCACCTGATATGTTGAAGTGATTGCCTCCTTAATCCCTTTCCAATTGTTCTCCAATGTTGTGTCCTCTCCATTGTGTAGATCCTGAAAGGCCTGGAACCTATTGGTGAGGGCTATCCTGAATTCGTTGAGCAATACAGTATCCCGAAGAAAGGCCTTATTAAACTTGTGTGATGTTGTCTGTCCCGTTGTCCAGTGCTTCTTTAGTTTCAGTTTCATTTTGGCGATTGGCAAATGGTGATCTGAGGCTACATCAGCTCCTCTCCTGGTTCTCACATCCTCCATAGTCCTTCTGGACGTTTTGTTGATACAGATATGATCAATCTGGTTTTGAGTAGTGTGATCAGGTGAAATCCATGTAGCTTTGTGTATGCGTTTGTGCGGGAATATTGTGCCACCGATGACCAGTTTGTTGAAGGCACATAGTGATATGTTCGTCACTTAGTATGCTTGAGGCTATTACGAGTTTACCTTAATAATAATAATAATAATAATAATAATAATTTATTCTCAAATAACATACATGTTACAAGAGACATGCCAATTTACAGGCAAGATCAAAATGTTAAGATTAGCAACATATTTTTTTCTGAAAACGGTATAATGTTACTGAAACATTTCATAAGATTCATTGTTTTCTTAAAGTTGGAATGTACAAAGCGATCAATTGGCGCAAGTTACGAAGGTTGCGTTACGACAATCATCTTATGGGCTGAGAAATGATTCATGGTACAGACAGGTTTTCATATAACAAGAATTGATGCGGTAATTGTACAAAGGTATGGTTGATATTCGTCAGCCAATGATTTCACATGTTCTTGGCTAGGGTAACCAAGTCTACGGCAAATATCCAGACAAATATATGTGGATTGGAATAAGGTTCTGAAAAAAGAGGAATAAAGAAAACGGGACGAGGAGCAGAACTGAAAATATTCTTGTTCAAAGCCGAACAACGGCTTCGCACATACGTTTACGGATAAAACAAAGGTATGTTTACCCAAACATTTTTAATATCAGAACACTTTACATCTGCGCTTATGTAGGTTAATGAAGACAATTCAGTAGTGAGATAACTAATGAGAAGGTAGTTGAAAGAATCGAGGAAATTCAGAAGAACCAAGTTGTTAGTAATAAAGTTGATTTACAAAATATAATAAAGAGGATCAGTGATATAATTTTTTGGTTTTATTTATTCTTTTTATTTTTAAATCTGAGGCTCAAGAAGTTATGAATGAGCTCTTTTTTAGTATAGTTGTCCAGACCAGCTTGTAATAGGATTTCTCGGTAGGAAGTAAAGACCAGTGAAAGGTTACAGACATGGGTTGTAGACGAGGTTAACTAGGAAAAGTAACATCAATATCACTGATTTGTTACATCCCGCTATATCGTAAGGAGCCATAAGCAAACAAAATGTTCTGCCACACAGACATGGGTAGATTGAGGTTATCGCCCCACCGTCATGAATGCTGGTCAGATACACCACCCTCCCTCCTTTTGTGATGTTAGGCTCTCTTACGTTTAATGGTTAATTGTAAATAATGATCTCTAGTCTACTCTCAATTTTTTTTTGTACACCTTATCGGAATTAACATTCTCTACTAGCTCCAACATTACAAGCAATCCAGACAACTTTGCCAGATAATATATCCACATAGCATATCACACTGATTTTAAGTAAACGAATGGTATAATTTGTAAGATGAGTCAGTTAATGGGTAGTTTGGAAATAGGAAGGACAGGGAGCTGGAACGAGGAGAAAGTGAAAAAAAAGAGTTGAAATAATGGTAAAAATTAATGAGTAAAGCGATGTTGGTAAGCAGGCAAGGTGTTTGGATGTTTAGTCGATAAACGCGAACGAGACTTTTACCTGCTTCCAGGGAGGCTACCTTGAATCCAACGGTAAAACAGAAGTCTTGGTAAGCGTAGAAAGTATATTCTACAAACACCCAGCCATTACACAACAACCAAGCATACAACTCTCGTTTATTTATACAACATAACAACGTCCTTGAGACAGTTAAGAAAATAGCATACTAAAATACACTGTAGCCAATCACAGCCATTGATTTTCCTGGTGGGAATTGAAATCTCAAGGTCATTTGATCAGCCCCTGCTGGCAAACGTGAAAACCGAAATACGGCATTATCAAGCGAATTTTGGGGATCTAACATCCCCAACACTCCTCCCCTTTTTAATAGCGTGTTCTCCTGTGGTTGACTTGCATCTTGACTATTGTTCGCCGCTGTCTGAGGGGATACCTTCGGGAACGAAGAACAGCTTGCTGCTGAGTTTCTTCTCGTGGCGGGGCTCTCGGTAGGTTGAAGGTATCAAGCAAGATGTCAAGGGGAAGGCTTTCTGCTCTTGATGGGCGATCTGGGGCTAGCCGTCTGCGTATCTGATTGCGATGACGTGACCATTTATCACCTCCTACCTCTACTTCGTACATAACTCGACCAACCCTTCTGACCACTCTCGCTTCTACCCAAGGACCATGGTTCGTTCTGTAGTCGCGGGCAAACACAGGGCATCCTACTTCGTAAGCGGATTGTCTTTGCTGCTTTGTCTCTACTGATGAGGGTGCATTAGTCGGATGCATCAGGCTGTGGATCGTTTTCAATCTTCTTCCCATCAGGATTTCAGCTGGGGACTTTTGCTCCGGTAACAATTCATTTGGTGTTGTCCGATAGACGTACAAGAAATTTTGTAACGTTTCGGCTGGCGTCCCCTCCCCTTTTGACTTGAGCAGTGCTCTTTTAAACGTATCCACAAACCTTTCCGCCTGCCCATTCGATTGCGGGTGGTATGGTGGCGAGCGTAAGTGTTTAATGGCTAGCCGTTGACAGAAATTCTGGAATTGGGAAGAGGTGAATTGAGAGCCATTGTCGGATACGATCACATCTGGTATGCCATTTCGTGAGAAAATTTCAGTTAGGAGCTGTATAGTCTTAGTTGTAGTGGGCGGCATAACGGGGCTGATTTCCGGCCATTTAGAAAAGGCGTCGACGACAATTAAATACATAGTTCCATTTATTGGGCCAGCGAAGTCGACATGTATCCTGGACCAAGGATGCTCAGGTTTGGGCCATGAAACCGGCGGAATTTTGGCATTCATCTTTGCCGCCTGTTGACACCGTATGCCTTTTTCAACCAACGCTGTGACATGTTGATCCATGTGAGGCCAGTACGCATAACTTCTGGCTATGGACTTCATTCGTTTAATCCCAGGATGACCAAGATGGAACTGCCTCAGCACTTTTGCACGAAGGGATTCTGGCACCACTACTCTTTCACCAAACATCAGACAATCGTTCACGATGCATAGTGACTCCCGCCGCTGATACAGTTGCTTCATGTCACCTTCAAACTTTTTCGACGGCCAACCGTTAGTGACATATTTCATCGTCATCTTGATGATGGGGTCGTTTCTAGAAGCATTTTGTATGTCTGTTGCAGACACCGGTAATGCGCGAACTGCGGTTGTCAGATAACATTCTGCGTGGTCTTCTACTGACAGAGATGCGATCACCATGTTTTCCTCAGCCGCCACTTGATCATTAATGAGTCGTGACAAGGCGTCTGCTTGACCGGATTGTAGAGTACGTCGATATTGGATTTCGAAATCATACCCCAAAAGTACCAAGGCCCATCGCTGAAGACGATTTGCAGAATGAGCTGGAATGCCAGACTTTGAACCAAATATTGCTAACAGAGGCTTGTGATCTGTGAGGAGCGTGAATCTCCGACCGTACAGAAACTTATGGAAACGGCGAACAGCAAACACAAGGGCAAGAGCTTCTTTCTCTATCTGGCTATACTTCTTTTCTGCTGGGGTCAGTGTACGGGATGCATGCATAACGGCTTTTTCCGACGCGTCTGGAAATTGATGTGAAATAACAGCACCTAGGCCATATGCTGAAGCGTCTGCTGCTACGATGATCGGCATGGATGGATCGTAGTGTGTTAATAACAATTCCGAGCTAATTATGGACTTGAGTTTACCAAAAGCCGCGTCACACTCTTTAGTCCAGTTCCATGTGCTATGCTTCTGCAGTAGACAATTCAATGGAGCGCGAATATCATGCATCGAGGGAACAAAAGCTGAATAATAACTGATCAAACCGAGAAAAGATCGTAATTCGGAAACATTAGTGGGAGTGGGCATCAGTTTGATAGCTCGGATGTTTTCAGGATCCGGTCTGCGACCGTCGGCATCAAAGATGAATCCCAAATACTTTACCGACTGCAATAGAAACTGGCATTTTTCTGGGCGTAACCGGAAACCATTGTCACTGATGCGTTGTAGTACCAATGTCGTGCGTTCCCGTAGCTGTTCTAACGTCTTCGCAACAATCAAGATATCATCGAGATAAGCTGCAACCCCTGAGATATCTGACAGGATAGTATCCATTAGTTGTTGGAAGATAGATGGGGCAGTCTTAACTCCAAAAGGTAGACGGTTATACTGGAACAAACCACGATGAGTGTTGATAGTAAGCAGCTCTTTAGATGCTTCATCGACTTCCACTTGCAAATAAGCATCAGCTAGGTCAAGCTTTGCGAAGAACTTTCCTCCATTCAGCATAGTGAACAGATCTGCTGGGACTGGCAGAGGATAATGATGCTGTTCTAGAGCTGCGTTGAGACCTGTAGAGAAGTCAGCACATATACGTATCGTGCCGTTGGCCTTCTTGATAACGACTATAGGTGCTGCCCAACTGGAGTAAGAAACGGGAGTAATAACTCTTTGTCGTTGAAGGCGCTCCAGCTCTTCATCTACTGTTGCTAATATAGCATACGGTACAGGTCTCTTTGGACGAAAAGCAGGCTTAGCCCCATGTTTCAACCGAAGTGTTGCTTTCATAGCAGTGCACCGACCTAATCCAGGTTCAAAAATGGTTGAAAACTCTGTCATCAGCTTCTTCGTATACGCTTCTGGGTCATGTCGTTGTGATACCAGGCTGCATATGGTATTTAGCGGGACATCAGCCAATTTTAGCTAGTCGAACCAATCTAAACCAAGTAAATTTAGATCAGCTGGCGTTATATAGCATACCCCAGTAAACGACGAATCTCGGAAAGCAACTTTACATTCCAATTGTCCTAACAGACGAAGATAATTACCACATGCTGTACGAGACTTTTGTGTTGTGTGCTGCAGGCTTGGGCTGCCCAATTTGGTCCAATTTTTGCGTGAGAAGATAGTGACATCAGATGCAGTATCTATTTGCATTCTACACAAATAACCGTTAATATTAAGAGTAATAAATTTCCTCTCACCTGGTGATGAGCTTTGGCAGGAAGATATTAGGCTCAATGCATTGGTACTGGATCTAGGAACAGGCTTCTTAGCACTTCTGGATCGCTTTGGCTTTTTCTGTAGGCAAAAGCCATCTTTATGACCGATGACTTTACACTTCCTGCATCTATGCTGCCTAAATGGGCAGTTCCGTACATAGTGCCATGAACCGCAGTGCCAGCAAGCAGAAGGTGGATTCATTTTGGGTTTTTGGGCCGAATTGGAATTTTTCTTTTCACTAATGGAATGCACGTATGATGAGAGGCCCTTGTTTTCAACCATGGAGGTATCATGCTTCAAGTTTACTAATCTCTGGCACTCTGCAGTTATTTCTTGAAGCGAGATGTTTGGGCACTGTTCAATTTTACTTAGGATTCTGGTTCTTATATCAGCCTCGTCGGGAGATTGTAAGCTGCACACAAACACAAGGCACTTAAACTGATCTTCCGTCATTGATGATAATTTAAATCGTTCGCATTCACGATTTACTAAGCCAGCATGCTTTACCCAGTCATCTTCATTTGACTTGATTATTTTGAGGCATTGATAACGAATATTAAAGAGAGATGACTGTTCAGAGAAGATTTGCGACAGCGTATCAATTGTAGCATCAAAAGAGAAATCTCGTGGGTTCTTTGGGAGGATGAAATTACTATAACGTTCGTGTTCGATTGTGCCGAGCTTTCTCAAAAGGATTCTGACTTTGGTGGCGTCATCAAGATTGTTGAGGTCGACCTTGAACAAATCCTCATACTTCTTAAACCAAGACTCGAAAGTCACACCAGCAAGGCCATCAAAATGAAATTCATGAATGGAATTAACTATCGAGTCTGTATGTGGATTATATGAATCATCGGCAAAACCTCTGTGATTCAAATTCATTTGTTTCATTAACAGCTCCAACATACGTTCCTGGAACTGTTCATATCGTTTACCTTGACGTTCCAGTAAAGATTCTAACTGTTCAAGATTAATTGACATTGTGAATTGTGAGCCCCGTCGCAACTGATATGTTCGTCACTTAGTATGCTTGAGGCTATTACTAGTTTACCTTAGTCGATAAACGCGAACGAGACTTTTACCTGCTTCCAGGGAGGCTACCTTGAATCCAACGGTAAAACAGAAGTCTTGGTAAGCGTAGAAAGTATATTCTACAAACACCCAGCCATTACACAACAACCAAGCATACAACTCTCGTTTATTTATACAACATAACAACGTCCTTGAGACAGTTAAGAAAACAGCATACTAAAATACACTGTAGCCAATCACAGCCATTGATTTTCCTGGTGGGAATTGAAATCTCAAGGTCATTTGATCAGCCCCTGCTGGCAAACGTGAAAACCGAAATACGGCATTATCAAGCGAATTTTGGGGATCTAACATCCCCAACACATAGGTTTGCAAATCTCTCACCGTTTTCGTTCCTTTCTCCCAGTCCATGTCGTCCCATGATGTCTTCATATCCAGTGTTGTCCATTCCAACCTTGGCATTCAGGTCTCCCATAAGAATCGTCAAATCCTTTGGTGAACATTTTTCGACGATTGCCTGCAGCCTTTCGTAGAATTGATCTTTAACGTCGTCATTGTAGTCATTGGTAGGTGCGTAACATTGGATGACGTTCATTGTAATGTCCTGTTTCTTTGTTTTGAAGGATGCTTTAATGATCCTCGGTCCATGAGATTCCCATCCTATTGGTGCCTTTTGTGCATGTTTGGACAGCATTAGTGCTACTTCTTGTGTATGTGAAGCATTTTCCTCTTCATGACCAGAGTATAACAGCAGTTCCCCTGAAGCTAGTCTCAGTTGTCCTACTTGTGTCCAATACGTTTCACTGATTCCAAGCACCTCGAGGTTGTATCTTTTCATTTCTGCCGCAACTTGAAATAGTCTTCCAGTCTCCCACAATGTACGAACGTTCCATGTACCTAAAGAAATGGTTGCTCTGGTTGTCAGAAGAGTTTTCGGCCCCGTGACTTCCGAGGGAACTCGGCTTTCATCACGCGACGTCATAATTCTTCCTCCATCTCCCAGGGCAGAGTTAAAATGGTTTGAATTAGTTTTTCTGGTTAGCGTTTTTTTGGCAAGTTAGTATTTGACGGAATGGGGTCGCCAACCTCATGTCCAACCCTCCTCCTTTACCCGGGCTTTGGACCGGCAGTAGCCCCGAAGGTTCTACTGGCGGAGTTGGTAGATGAATGTAGTGGCTTAAATGTGCGGAGATGTCTTTGGGTTCTTTCTTCTGCATTACTGTGAGAGAGCAGCTATAGAGTAAGGTCAATATTTCATGGGAATTTCTACTATGCAGAGTCTCTCTGTTTATTCTGAAGATATATAGTCAATTACAGTTGCAGTTTTATATAGTTGGAATATCAGGACATTCTAAGACTTTGATCAGGTATTCGTATGTCAATAAATGGTGAATAGTTTCGATAAGATTAAGTTCACTTTGACTACTCTTAAAATTAACACTGTTAGAAATTACTCAGAAACTACTAAGGTCGATAGGGTTGCGCAAACGCTATTTGCAAGTGGAAGTCGAGTACTCAGTCTATGTACACTCATCTGTGGAAAGAACTATAGTCGAAATCTACATTAATGGACTATTTGCCAGGGGCAGACTTATACACATACTGTGAATTTTCATAAAGAGTATTCGTTTGTCGGCTTGCTGAGTTTTTAGGACCAATCACACTTTCTAATAAGTACTCGTAAGAAGTATCTGATTCGGCGGAATTACAAGAAGCAACGAAGTGCCCGACTCTTCAGGTTTGGTTAGTTGTATTTATATCTATAAAAAAGATATAGGGTAATAAAGGGTCGCTCCTCAGTTCATAGTTCGAGTATATTGTACCCGTAGAAGGGACACAGTACAACATGAACTGGTCACTTTCCCTAAATAGTTTTATTTTTCTCGCTTATGTGGTTCAGTTGGATCTTCTACAGATGTAATAGACACTTGGGGAGTTTAAGTGCTTTTCAAGAGGTGTGACAGGTTTAAAAGTACCCATGAATAGTATTTACTCGAAACAAACATGTATCTGTATTTTAAAAAATATACTGGCAGTCATTTTAGGATGCGCATCGTATTTTTGCAGATGTGATCTAACGGATAGCGTTCTTGAAATTTTTCAGAGAATCTATTTTGAAAAGCTCACTCAACTTAAAAAGAAGGCATCCACTATCACAATATTTAAAACCAAAGAGACTAAGTAAGGCAATCGAGGCCTGCTATTTGACATGTCTATCGATAGATCTTTCGATCCTATAAAGATTTTGGCCGCTGAGCTTCTACCAAAAGCCCAATAGGAAACGATTTTCCTGGCCATGTAAGAATAAATACGTGTGTTTGTGGGAACCCACTTGTTTTATGCAGTTTATTTTATTTTTATATATCAGTCACTTTTCATGCTGTTTCTGAAGGTGGGGAAGGACTATAACAAGGTACAATAAATTATCAAGGAACTAATTACCAAAGGTTTATCAGGTCTTGGCATTTGGTTAGTTACCTGCATGAACATTCGGTATAAGTTGTAGTGATAAACAGGGGAATTCCCACACTATTACTCAGTCATAAATAGACACCCTATTTCACCTCATTTGATAGATTTATCTGTACTTTCAGTTTGAATGCATATAAGATAAGTAGGTGAGACCACCTCCATCTCCGTTCAAAACTTGGGAAACATTTGAAGCTCAAGTTCCTCTGAAAATAAGTTCTTTAGAAATAGAAAGCTTTCAATAGATATATGAACTGTCGATGAATTACGCCTCAAACCACTTCATTGTTCTTTTCCTTAAGTGGGACGTTGTTTAACAATACTATCTTATGAATCAGAAAGGTCGGTTTTATTCGTCAAGGTCATTGATCATCTGTTAAACGATGGCATTTTTGAGTGTTCCACTGAAATTATCCACTGAAGTTGACTTAATAACACCACTAAGGAAGTTCATAGCAGAAAAGTTTGGTGAAGCTGTTTCTGCGCAATGTGTTCCATCCTTAGAAAAGCTCAGTATGTTTCGCCATGACGCCTGTTTTGGACATCAAAATGACTTGAGCAATCGAATTCAGTCGCTTTCTGTGTGAGTTTGCATTGAGTTTGTCCACCTGTTTTGTGTTTTATAGCTTGCACTGAATTCACTCACATTTTGTTCGATATTTACGGTATCTTGACATTTATGTATAATGTTCCCATTGTTTATCCTAATGAATTTACTAAATGAACATATATGTGTATATGTATAGTCCATGCCAATGTTCTTACGAAATAGGTTACTGATTAGTTACATCGCCTTAATATTAAAGGTTCAAAAAGTCTATTAGTGCTGGTATGTAAAAAGTGTAGTTTACTGTGTCATCCTCCTTTGAACCACTAACGTAGGTGATCTCTACAATGGTTGCGGGCCTAGATGAGTCTGCTTAAAAGATGTGGCATCTAACGATGCGTTCACTTAATGCTTCGCTGATAATGCTTAATCTGCATTATACCACCGTCACAACTAGGTTGCTTGCTATGATAAACATTTAATATGCAACAGCGTCCGCTAGTATCAACAGTTAGCGGAAGTACAAGGTGAAACTCCTGCCGCATGCGCCTGTCTATGGCATGCAATCGATCGTCGTCCTTGACCGTGATGAGGTTCAACAGACAGTTTGACATTAATTGACTGGCCCATCGGATAAATTGTCTCAGTGACATTTCACTGGTCCTACATCATCTACGTATGTCGATATTCTGCTGATCTCGCAGTGATCTGCTTTCCGGTTTACAAGCCACTTGAAGCGTGAAACTAGTGAATTTTATGATCCACTATCTACATAATGTTGGGGTCGGGAGTAGCAAACTGTTTACCCAAATGTTAGTTTCTAAAGCTGGAGTAATTCATACTGATATCATACATCTATAATTCCGAATTTATCTCGTTTTGAAACATTTTGATTAGGATTTTAATTTTATAAATGTACGAGTTAACTTTGTTTAATTATAACATTTTCTTCATTATATGGTTTTGGATATTGTTGTTTTATTGTAATCAGTCAGTCAGTCAGATGCAACGTAGAACTTCGTACGTAAGTACATCAGTTCATGTTGCCATGCCACATCAGCACAGAGATATAATTGTCAATTCAAATCCAATAGTAGTAGAGGTAGTAAGGGATTTAGAAGTAATCGGAGAGGTTAGGGTTAAAAGATACTATTCAAGAAGTATGATTCAGTGAGAAAAGTTTAGAGAGTCGAAACTAGAGGTGTTGAAGAATCCAGAAGGCTATAATTTGAGAGAACACAAAGAATAAATGCACCGGCGCCATTGCAAACGGTTTTGAGCCATGTCATTCAGGATATCTAACCATCGATTATTATCATCTCGCGGACCCCAACCAGGTAGTCGACAATTACCGACATGGCTCAGTCCACTAGTCAATGACTTCATGGATTTCTGCCATGTTTTGGTTTGGCCGCCCCTAACTTTCTTCCAACCTACTCCTACACTACAAAACAAAGTTCGTCGAGGCAGTCGGTGGTTAGGCATACGCAACACATGTCCCAACCACCTCAACTGATGAAGTGTCACCATTGCGTCTATTGATCTGCCATCCTTGCCTAGTACTCGTTTCCTAATAACAGCGTTGCTCACTCGGTTGTCCCACGGTAGACGAGCAATGCTTCGAAGACACCTATGATCGAAAACCAGTAACCTACTTCACTCCCTATCACTCGTTCAGGTGCCAATGCAACCCAGTCTTGAAGCAACATTTTGCATTTCGAGGGGGAAAACCGCATCTCGAACATGCTTGCATTGTTGATTAGGGTAGTCAGAAGACTCTGCATTTTGTCAGCGTCTTCACCAAGTAGGACTATGTCATCGGCATATTCTAAGTCAATAAGAGAGCCGCCTGGTAGAAGGTCTATTCCTGAAAATTCAGACGAGGATAATGTTATGTCTAGAGGCATGTCTATGATAAAATTAAACAAGAATGGAGAAAGTGGACATCCCTGACGGGCACCACCTGATGTAGAGAATTCCGGTGACAGTTCGCCATAAGCCCTCACTCGACCAGTGGTGTACGAGTAAAGGGCTTGTATAAGGTTAATGTACTTCTTTGGTACACCTTTCAATGACAGACACTGCCACAGAACCTCACGATCCACAGAGTCAAATGCCGCCTTAAGGTCCAGGGAATTAACTATTGTAGGACGCCTAAATGTGTGTCTATGTTCCAGGGCCTGTGTTAGTGTGAAGATGTGGTCTATACAACCACGTCCAGGTCGAAAACCAGCCTGGTTTTCTCGAGTCTGCTCTTCACGAGCTTTCGTTAAGCGTCGAAGTATTACTGATGCCAATATTTTAGATACTATGTTAGTTAGACTTATTCCCCTGTGATTGTCACAAGAAGACTTTTGTCCTTTCTTATAGATTGGGACAATCAGTGATTGAGACCAGTCGTATGGGATTACGTCCAGTTCCCAGATTCTACCTAAGATCTCAGTTAGCCTAGCAGATAAAACTGGACCACCATCCTTAAATATCTCAGGGGTCAGTCTATCAGGACCTGCAGCTCGTCCTCGTTTCAGATTTCCTAACGCTTTCTCAACGTCATCAAGACTAGGGGGACTTAGGTCGATTTGCCATTCAGGATGACTGGAGATCGTGGGTAACCGAAGAGTGGCTCGTGGCCAGTTGAACTGATCCCTAAAGTGTTCTGCCCATCGATCCAGTCTCCTGGATTGAGAATAAATAATAGTCCCGTCATTTTCTGAGATAGTCTCACTCACATTCGGGTTCTTAATACCAGTTTCTTTAATAAGGCGGAAAAGTTGTCTACTGTTGCCGATCGCCGCTGCCTTTTCCATCGCTTTTGCTTTCGCCACCCACCACTGTTCACGGTCGTTACGTAGGCTTTTTATAAGTCTGCGCCTAAGCTGACTACGCTCTTCATCATGCTCAGAGTCATGTTGGATGCGTTTTCGAGCATCCATCAGTTCGGTGGATGCTGCTGAGATCCACGGTTTCATTCTAGCCTTATGGTCAACCTTACTAGCAGATATCACTGCTGTTTCCACAGCCTTTTTGATATCATTCCATCCTGCTTCCAGATGGGAATCGCTTAAATGGTCGCCTAACTGTCTTTCTAGTTGCTCCTGAAATATTTTCTTAGTTTGATTATCATTAAGTAAAACCCTAAGAGGCTTTCTTACGGTGTCTTTCCTACGTCCAGTAAGCCTCAAACAGATACGAGCTCGCACTAGAGCATGATCTGAATCCAAACATGTGCCCCAGAACGAGCGACAGTCCTCTATCGAACCCCTCCATCGGTGGCTGATGGCGATGTGATCTAGTTGAGTCCAACGTTGAGACGACCTCGGGGGTCGCCAGGTCAACAGATGCTTTTCCTTATGCCTAAAGTTGGTGTTCGCTAAGAATAGGCGGTTATCTGAGCATAGTTGCAAGAGACGGTCGCCATTGTCTGTTCTCTCAGACGCTACACCATAACATCCACCTAGATGTCTTTCCTTTTCACCTAGTCTACCTACTTGAGCATTAAAGTCACCAGCCATTATTACTATATCAGAGCGCCTAGCTTTTTGGAGGAGGTCCGAAAGCTTTCTGTAAAACTCATCTTTCACCTTGTCTGAACTGCAGTCAGTGGGGGCATAGGCAGATATGACGAAGAGGCAACGGCGAGTGTCCCTATCCTTACGAGTCCTTACTGTCCCGTTTAGTCGGACAGCGCACAAACGACTATCTACTGGGATCCAGTCTAGGAGAGATAATTCTGCCCTAGGACTCAACGCTATGCCTACTCCAGCAAGACCCCTGGAAGCAGCATCAGGGCTACCGGATACACGAAGAGTGAATCGGGCTGCTTCTTCGTTTTGACAAGGTGGAATCAGGTTAATGACTTTACTAGGATCCTGTATGCGCGTTTCCGAGACGCAGCATACATCGATGGCACGAGTTTCTAAAGTCCTAGCTAATGATGCCTGTTGCCCTATTTGACACAATGTCCGTACATTGAATGCTCCAACATGTAGTTTAGAACGGGGTTTCAAGAGACCAGGAACGACGTTTCGTGATCTCGCTTCGTCTGCATTAGCGGTGCAGTGAGAAAAGGGATGTGAGTAGAGTTAGTCGTAGCGATAAGAGAGACATTAGGGGGTGTAGGAAGGATTTGATTTCGACCAATTTGGTCTCGCGTGCTGTTACGGGTATGAGGGCGGTTGTCACTTCCCGGCTGCCCACACCGTGGAAGGTTGTTTCTTGAGGGACCTGAAAAGGAAGATGGATTAGTGTTGGTGCGTGACCGCAGAGCCCAAGGGACAACTGCTTGAGGCCGGTCACGCACGGCCTTTTTATGAGAGGTGTTTAGAAGATTAGCTCCGTTCTTAAAGGCCCTTAGTGGGCACCCTTACCCAAGGAGACGGAAATCAGTGAGTTAGGGGAGGTGTGACATTTTTAGGGCCGACCTTTTCTAACCCTTCCTTCCTTGTGAGAAGGCAGCATCGCTGCAGATGCTGGTTCTCCGAGGGAAACACCTTACTGCTGTCACACCCCTCTGCAGTCAGCAGTACGACTTCGCCCTCAGACCTTGGGTAGCTGCTTTTAGTTTCATCGTTCTCCAATCGACCAGCCTGGCATGGTAGGACCTGCAGGAACATATGTTCCAGCCAGTATAGCTCGGTTGGGTCATCACGATAGGCAAGCCCGACCACCACGTCAAGGTAGCAGCTACGGTCGGGTTATTGTAATCATGAATCGACCAATATCAGACCACCGTTAGAAATCTGGAAGCACTCGACCGCCATTACATCTTAGTATTGGACTCATCAGGAGTGCACATCTACGACACCTACTCGCAACAATCGAACCATCTACCTTCGGTCTCACGCGCGAACGTCTAACCTCTGGACGACTGAGCTGGCATCCAACGGTGTTAATGTCTAACCTCCATCAGTCCACAGTCTTAAGCGACGTCATCCATTGTCTTCGGTGGGCACTACTCCACTCCAGACAGGGTCTAACTCCAGCGCTTCTAAGTTTCTAATGGTGGTTGGATACTGATAGATGCATTATTTCAATGAACATATATTACATATTAGTTTAAGTATTTCAAACAGCTTTGCTGATTTTCAGTAACCAAATATCTCACCCTAGTTAGGTAAAGGTTTTGTATTTCTGTGTTCTTATGGTGATTAAAATCTCCACATTTAACTAATCGTTTAGTTAGTGACAGCTCTATGGATAAGTATAAAATTTACGGCCCTTTGTTAATCAATTCTTACTTCAAGTATATTGATTATTAAAATGAAATCATTAGATGTTCTGATAAAAAAACACCCTAGGTATTCCAAATAATCATTTTCTGTTCTTTCATTTATTTAAAGCTCTTTCATAACTTTAAGAACTATACATTAGGATTCAATCGCTATTAAGGTTTCCTCAAATTACGCTAAATTGTTCAGTCTTACGTTACTATGACTTTTCATTTCATCGAAATACATGCACTCATCTTTGTATTTTGATCACCACTTATGTAGATATCATAATGTACTGT
This sequence comes from Schistosoma turkestanicum, assembly GCA_944470395.2. NCBI lineage: Eukaryota > Metazoa > Platyhelminthes > Trematoda > Strigeidida > Schistosomatidae > Schistosoma > Schistosoma turkestanicum. The sequence goes on from OX103973.1 coordinate 30,862,355, forward strand.
GGAGTTTGGAGAAGCGACTTAATACATCAGAAGATCTAGGCATCCATTGGAACTGGAGTGATATATGGCACAAAAATTATTCAAGTAAAATCATCGCTTCTATCAATTGTCATAATATTTATTTTAGAACACTACTCTTTTAACTTTGAACTGGCGAATATTATTTTTTGTTACGCTGCTGCTCATTCAGCTTTGGCTAAAACATGCGATTTAAATTGTGAACATTCGTTAATGAAAGCTATTTCTAGCTACAAGGTAAGTTATTAAAAATTACTAGACGTTTACTTCTTGTTTGCTTAAGTGCTTATTACTCATCTATATTTATGATATTTACTAAGTACCTTTTAGTGTTGAGCATCGACACCTATACATCATTCGAAACCTTTATTAAGGTTACTAACGATTCAAACATAAAGCCATCTATCAGTTACAAAAGTTTTTGCTTTTGTTGATACTAGACTTCAATGGTGACAATACATTATCTGAGATATGTCTTGGAAACATTACCATTGCGGAAAAACTTAATGAACGCTTATGCAGGTGTTTTAAATTTAATTTTAGTATCTATGCTTGTAAGCTGGAAAACCGGCAACAGAAAAATGGATCTGAGATCAATTAAAAGCTGCAGTATAGGCTGTAATAAAAGCAAAATACAGTTTTTAACAGACTTCGATCGCTACTGAAAATATAATTTCAAGTTTAGCAAATATTTTAATGGACTAATAACGGATCACTGAAAATTTTGACGTAATTTGTGCATCTGTACATTCATGTAACAGAAAAAATACATTTGATTTACGGGTTTTTTTTTCTGTACATGAGAAAAGTCCAGTACATTTTCTAACTATTTAGAGCAAACGCCTATGCAAGTAAGCCTCTATGCAGCGACATATTCCTAACTGGTTTTCATCCCCTAACTTGTTAGTATCAAGAATTTATTCCATTGAGTGTAACATACATCTAGGTAAAAAATCTACTCATAAATATTGCGCGTTTATTTATCAATTAAGTGAATAGCCACTGGTAAGAATTTTAATCCTCATGTTTTAAGGAATTTCAAGTTTTATGTGAAGCATATGTAAAATATCAGAAAATAAGTTATTTACTGTATGATGTAACATAATTGAAAATTGGTTTGATTTCTCTTATATTCATTTACTTTCTCCAAGTTAATAAGTTTCGATTTTTATTTTCGTTTTGTGCGAATGAGAACACCGGGGTTTTCCATTAATGGATCTGATTTGATCTTACTTCATCTTTTTCCATCGCATTTCATTCCATCTTTTTATTTATATTAGTACTTTTGAAAAATGCCAGCTACATTTTTAGGTAGCCGCAGAAGCATTCGATTACCTGGCATTACATATGGAGCAATCGTCTGATGATATGACTCAAGAGGTACTGACCGTATTTAGCAATGTTATGATTGCACAAGCGAATGAATGCAACTTTCTTCGACTTCGAAACGGTAATTGGTTTGTATGGTTTTTATCACAAGAAATATTAAAGTTTTGTTGGAGGACATTCTTTAGGAAAATCCTACATTTGGGTAGTATATGTTTGAAATCAGTGTGACAAGCAAAATGTCTTCTTTGTTTCTTTCTTCTGTCTTTTAAAAAAATATGATTACCATATTGTCAGATGCTATCTCAGTAGTCATGTAGTTCATTTTGTTTTACGTTTCTGAATTATTCAGTTTCTACAAGCAAATTCCAAATCGTTAGAAAATTTCACTGTAAACCCTACAAATAGACTCCAACCCGATTGCAGTACAATGAAATTCATTTGCAAACAAGTAGCTAACCTCACTGTATATCATCCGTGTACTCATGGTTTATACTTCACCACTTAACGCCGAGTATTCCATCAGAAATAATGTGGGTAGATAAATTATACAGTTGCAACTTTAAAAGTATTTATGGGTTAAATCATTAATTTTATCCAGTCAGTGACCGATGATATTTTTACGTTCTAGTCTTGCTCTCAGAGACTTTGGAATATATAAGTTATAGAATTGTTATAGCTGATTTCAAAAAGTTGTATACGCAACTGAAAAGTCGATCTTTCATTGTTCTAATATAATGATACTTATGTCGTTTAATTTCAAATGACGAAAAAACTATAGATTATCTTTATCTTAATTTTTTTTATAATCACAAGCGAGAGTTTTTTAAAAAAGTCACTTGATTGTTTTTTGATAACATATTTCTCTAGCGAGAAACAAATTCTCCCCACCTACATTTATTCTAGGCTTCATTTCAAAGTGACTGGAGACAGGATCAAGTACGACGTTTAGAATATACTAGTTTACAATGTTTTATGAGTTTTAAACTTATTCTCTCTGCATCATAACTAACATTTCTAGACAAAAACACTTTAATATCTACTAAACTTGTATATATTTGAAGAAACAAACTATTCACTAGTTTCTCTTACTATTTCTTTTTGATTTCGTTTAAGATGAGCCTGAATATCGGCGTATTGCCAACCACATTAACAAATTATACAAGAAATGCTTAGATTCATTTTCAGTAATTTCCAGCTGTCTTCAAGATGAAGATGTTATTAAATGTGTACCAGAGGTACGTTTATTCATTCGTTACATCATTATTACTTATTTAGGACTGGTATCGTGTTATTAAGACTAAGCAGAATTATTATAACCTTCTGGCTACTACTTATTCTGGTGACGAAAAGCAAAAACGTAAAAAGGACGCAAAGGTAATGATTTTGATAAATTAGGTTGTTTAAAAAAACGAAGCACTTTAATTATGCTGTCTGCAATATTAATATTCTTGTTTATTTTGAAATCATGGTTAATTACGAATTTTTATTTCTGATTGTTAATATTGATTTCAAAAAGGTAGTATAAACTTGTTCGTTTTTAAGGCTTGTAGATAAAAGTAAATTAATTTTTTAAAGTTATTTCCACTTTGATAATGTTCCACCTTAAAACCACTACTTAAGTTCGAGTGCTAAGATAAAGAACTTAAACTGTTTTAATATGGTGTTCACTACCCACCAAGTGTTGTTAATTGATTTCGTGATTTCACTCCCCAACCATGCCCATACATGTTCTCAAGGATAAAACCCTCTGAGTACGGCCTACGGGACATGCTCAACAGGAACAGTTTTATTGGTTGACAAACATCGGTCCATCATGGGCAACTTATCCTTGATCTTTTGAGGTGACTTGTAAAATTGTCATCCTCCTTGTCCTCCTTTTAAGTTGAGTTTTTAGGTAAAGGATTTTCTTGATGACTGTGTGGGAGTTTGTTCTATTTTTTCCTTTCTAATGGACATTTTTTGACTAAGTTATCTAGATAGCTGTTATTTCGTAATGTGTTATTTAAATGATCTATTTCATTATTTACACTCTCCTCAGAACATAATAATACTATCGACTGCATATTTGAAACACTTTTAGAAGAGAAAACATTGATACCGATCCCAATACACAGAATGAAGAGGCTTTTGTGGGAATGCACAACAAATATCTGCTTCATGCTTACCAAAGAATTTTGTGCACAAGTAGATCTGTCTGTCATAGGTCAGCATCTATCCTGGTCTAGTATTCAGCATGAATTTATACTTTCCTAACTTAGCTGACAGATCACTGTAAAGGTTATTTAGAGATGTTGATCGTCCAACTTCAATCGTTTTCACTGGCGTCTGCACATAGTTTTAGTGTTGTGTTATCCTCAACGTGATAAATACTGCTCTGTTTTTGTAATCTAAGCCTTAAATAATTATCATTCAGATTATTTTCGTTTTCTGTATACATTTGTTTCCTCCCAACAGGAATCAAGCGCACTTCTAGTCTCTAGATTCACACGTAGTCTATCATCTCGTCGTTGGTCTGAAACGTTTCAAACTGTTCATGAGACAGAAATAAGTGGTGAATCACAACCTGCTCCTATTTTGTCAAACGATATAATAACAAAAGAAATGTTTCAGATACCTTTAATTTCTTCTGATCCCAGTGATATTTTTGAATTGTTAGTTCCATTTCCCGTCCTTGAAGCTCTTAACATAGCAAATGATACTCGAACTGCAATCGTTAATTCAGAATTTGCCAAGTTGAAAAGTGCTGATATGATTCTTGAAAGGTAGACTATTATTTTGGCTTACGCACTGATATGTTTGTATTGATAGTAACATTTTTATTTTATGTGTGATATGATGTATTAAATCTAGTGCGATAACAAATTCGAGATGGTGGAGAAAATTTGTAGTTCAGATGGTGATGATTAGTTATCTGAGCTGGTTGTTTTGGTTGTGGAGCTTTGATTGTTCTTCTGAACAACATCATCAGCACAAACTTCAGACAGAAGTGAAGCATTCGAATTTCTCCACGTTTGACCTGTAGCTTGTTCTGCTAACCTCGATCTTGATTGGTTGTTGTTGACCTTAAACCTGTCGTTGTTTGCACCTTTGTTTTGATTGTATCCCCCTTTTGATCTGTTAGCAGAACAAGCTACAGGTCAAACGTGGAGAAATTCGAATGCTTCACTTCGATCTGAAGTTTGTGCTGATAATGTTCAGATGAACAGTGAAAGCTCCACAACCAAAACAACCAGCTCAGAGAACTAAACACCACCACAAGGAAAATAAGTCTATAAACCTAAACAAACCAATCTTCTGACTGCCTAAAAACTGCTACACTGCGAGAATAAAACGATATACTTATTTCAAAATTTTCTAAAATTAATGTGCTACAACATTTATTTTGGAATCCATTGATTCTACCTTGGGAGCAGCTTTACTTTGCATGGGATGTCGATTAATATCACCAAAGTTCATACAAAGTGTGATTTAAAGACGAGAAAGTAAAACATTTTAGTAAATGATAAACATTTTCATATACTTATTTGGTAAAACCGTATTTTGGCATTTGCTTTCAGAAACCAGTTAATAGATTTTTGAACTTATTTACTACTAGTTCATTATAGTGTTGTCCTTATCAGATTTTAGTAGAATGATGTTATTTGACATATGTGATTTAATTATCGTTAACTGTGAACATTAATGACTAGATGAGTAATGTATAAAAATAACTCACAGTACTACACTCTGGTCTGTGGATTACCTGTGAAATATCTATTCTCTATTGACTTATATCTTTATAATCTTGATATAAACAAGTCTTTAATACTAGAATTTCTGAACTAAACAATCTATTTTATAACTAACTTTTGTTTTTTTTTCATTATGGGCTATTTGGAAAAAAAATGTTAGTTTTGCAACTCAAGTTATTTTCTGTCAATAACAAAGGAAGTTGTTAAAATTGAACAATATTTTTTCCTATTTCTCCTAATCAATCTTAAAAAAAGTTATCTCGTTTTAAAACATTTTTATGAAATTAATGTTAACCGATTTTTTGTTTTGTTTTGAACAATCGTTTTCAACGTGTATTCATGTATTTTATTGAATTTATTTATCTATTAGTATTATGAAACTTTTTGATCCAATAAGCTTAATTCGCTTCACTTTATTCTTGATTTTTGATGTGAACAAGATGAATGCATGAGAAAAAAAGAAGATTCAAATATACATTTCCTTATTTTTTTTTATCTATTTTGCCTGATTTTGTTCAGTGAAATGAATCAACACAATTTTCCACGTTCATTGGAACTTAGTGTATTTCAATTGATTTGTGAAACATTGTTAAAGGAGTCGATCAAAATTCAACAATCTGGTGGAGTAGATAGTTTAAGACGTAAAGTTCAATCATTGAAACCATTAGCTGAAGAACGATTTAAAACTCTTGAAGAGGTATTGATTTTATTGATTTTTTCTGTCAACATTTGGTCGTTAATATTTTTATCTTTGAAATCGATATTGTTTTGAGTATCAACACTCTCTTTGTTCTTGTATGTTGCCACCGAAGCATAAATATCGTTGATTTACATGTTGAATCTGTTGGTTTAGTGTAGATATAATTTTATTTGATTAAAAACTTCACTTAGATGCCTTTAAACGTTTTTATAACAACTGTCCAGCAAACCTGTTCATGTAAAATTTTATCACAAGTAATAAAATTGTGGTCATAATTTGTATGTAATCAATAAGTTATTGAAACTATAGTCCAAAATGAACACTGAACTTACTTTTACAGAGAGATTAACTATGAAGTTATTTACAGCCGAAAAAAAAATACTTACAACAACAAATTTTATAGTTATTAAGATGAATCCATATATAAATTACTGATAACTTTATGCATGGGTCAGGTCGATAAACTATCAGCACTCACATAAAATATGCCGAATGATGTGCTTGTTCTTTCTGGTCTCATTTTGCTAGAAAAGATATTTTGAAAATAGATGGTAGTTTGTTTGTTCACGCTTATGTTATAAATTGATATATTATAATACGGTGTTGTAAAAGAATTGATTCATGACCTCGGCTGTACTATGTTATGACTTGTTCTAACCATCCAACTTGGTAATTCTTTTCTGAGATGGATAGACTAGATTAGAACAGTCATAAAAGTCCACAGTAAACATTGTCTTATGTTAATCACTAGTGAAGGCTTTTCTAGAAAAAAAAACTAGTTACCCAACAATGACCATATAAAGTTGGTTACACGCGACATCATTATTGTATTCTTTCAATTATGTATTGAATGTTCGAGCAGAAATAATGAATTACCTGTGTACTTGTACGTTGTATCATGTAAGACTGCTCAACATCCCCATCTAGCACTAAATATATATAACGGTGTTTTTTAGCCAAAAATGTATGATCTACAGCCATGAACGTGTGAATAATCAGCTTATTTATTGGAATTCATAGTGTGTTGAGGAATGTGATAAATTCTTGAATTAATCTGTTGGTGTATAGGTTACTAGCAAGTAACTGAGTAAATATCTATACCTGCCTTTTTACCTTCAAAAGATCCAATATGGGTCCGGTTTGTTCGCTTTTAGATGAAGTATCAGCTTGAATGCAGTATGTATTCACAGTATTCACCAGGTTACTTAACAATGTCTACCGCAGCGAAAATTCTAAATATTTATTAAGACTGAAGCGTACAGCTAAGAACTGCATTCTTAAAAACATAAGATATGAGAAGATCACAAACAAGTTTATCAGTTGTGCCTCAAAAATATTGCATTTCACACAAAGTTAGAATAAAAGATTGCTTCTAGTAGATACCAAATGTCAATGAATTATATACAATAATTCTTTAAATATCTATGTAAAGGTTTTGCCAATATGAATCCCTGAATTTCAAATGAAAATGAATTTAGTCTCTTACTGTTTAATCTTTTGTTTATGGCAAATACATCTAATCAGTGTTTGTTAACCATTAAAAGAATAATATATGTTGTATAATTAATTTGTAAGAAAATAGCTCTTAGTAAGTAAACTCATTTCTCATACTTCAATGTAATATGATTGAGTTTATCGATATGACATTAAAATCAGATTTGTATGAATAGTAAGCTGTTCCTGAACAAATACTATTGGTCCCATAGTGCCTTTACTGAAATGTAGAAACATCAGCAAGTAACTATGATCTGACTGCAAGAACTGTTATCTAGTATCAATCCAGCTCTTCTTTGTAGCTGGTCTGAATTTTCAATGAGAAAAATTAGTTAAGTGATCTATGCTAATCAGTGTAACGTCAGAATCGATTAACCAATAAGATTAAAGTACTGTACTCCATTCTCACCACTTCACATCACTATGATGTTTACCACTTTCGTTATAGCTACATAATTTGTCAATTGTTGCATTTTTGTGATTTTTCCCCTTCTTATAGATAGAAGAAATGCTACGTAGAGAGGAGAGCAACGATATCGCTTTCAGAACTGGTTATACCAATGTTTCATCTCGTGAACCATCAGAGAAACTAAATTCAGGTTTTCGTGAAAAAGTTGACAAAATACGCTTATCTGTTCAATTGGTACGCATATATATATATATAGCTTTTTTGGAAATATTCTTATGTATAATATGTTTGCTGACTGTCATTATTCGTCTAACAAAAAAGCAGTATTTTCGAAGTGTTTCTACTTGTACAGCTGGAAAGAAATCATGAGAATTACTTTCAGTATATATATTATTCAGTAGTAATTCCAGTCAATCATTCAGCTGCAACGTAGAACTTCGTACGTACGTACATCAGTCCAAGTTGCTACACCACATTAACACAGAGACTCAATTGTCAGTTCAAATCCCATTGTGGTAGAGATAGTAGAAGCTTTAGCGACAATGGAGAAGATTAGGGTTCGAAGATATGATTAGGAAAGTATAATTCAGTAAAATAAATTTAAAATGAAAACGACAGAGGTGATGAAGAATTCAGAAGACTAGAATTCGCGAGAACACAAAAAATGGATGCACCACTGCGCCACTGTAAACCATTTTGAGCCATGTAAGTAGTAACTAAAACAATCCAATAAGGGAGCGATAGGATTTCGTTCATGGAATAACTAAAACAAAATCCTATCTCTCCCTCATTGAATGATATCGATCAGTACAAAATCATCTGATATTATGAGGCTTTCAATATCAGATTATTTTGTTTTTTTTGTTCCTAAATATTTGTATTCAAAAAACACAAAACAAAACAAACAGTGGTTGCGTAAATTGTTTTTGTCTGAATTTAATAAATGCATTTTTGTTTATAAAATCTTCTAGTCTATAAAATCATTCATGGTTTATTCCCGATGATTTCCATTTTTCATTTTTCATGTAAATTATTTATATCTCATCCAATAGTGTTACAACTCTTTGTGTTATATTTCTATTGCTTACTACTGTTTATTATTATTCTTTATGTCATTTTTTATAGGTTTCTGAAAAAGATTACGATGTGATAGCATTATTTAAACAACATGAAGCAAATTTTCATCCATTGGACATGTCCAATAATGAATTATTAGTATATATTCAATCGAATTTTGATGCGAAAGAAATTGGAGTAATAGAAGAAATTGAAAATTTACGTAAAGATTTAATTCGTATATGGGATGAACTTATTGTGAATAAACATCAACGTGATGATGTAACAAAAATGTGGGATTTAGTTTGTTTACCGCCAAATTTCGGTAAATTATCATTCGGGCTTAGTTTCGATGTTTTTTTTTTAATGCTTTTTAATTATTGTAAACTTTTTTTAATTAATTTAGTGTATAATAAAACAAACTACATATTTACTTTAAGCGTAAATGATCCGGTAGGATTATCAATAAGTCTATGATGTCAAAACTGGTATCCATCTAATCAATTGCATTGCAACATTTTGTCTTTTAACAACTCTTCTACTGAACAATAAATGCATTTTTAGGGAAAATTTTGTCATTCCATTAAAAAATTAATCTGTGATTAAATCGACGATCATTATGAAGTATTTCCATTCGTTTATGTGAAAGCATTAACTCATCAGTACTAGATAATTAATTTAGTATTTTATGCGGTGAATTTCAATAAAAATTTTTAATTTACAATAAGTGGACGTATATTATTTTGTTTGAGGAACTTCGAAATACTGTTTGAGAATGACAATCATCTTTTCAATATCTTACACTGGAGCATGAATTTGATTCGACTACATTTAGATAGTGACTCTTGTAAATATTGTTTTCACCAAAGGTTGATATCAACTATTCATTGTCACTGATCAATTTGATCTCGTGTGCTGTTGCGGGTATGAGGGCGGTTGTCACTTTCCGGCTGCCCACATCGTGGAAGGGTGTTTCTTGAGGAACCTGAAAGAGAATTTGGATTAGTGTTTGCCTTAGAGACCTAGGAGCGTGACCGCCAAGCCCAAGTGACAACTTCTTAAGGCCGGTCATGCACGGCCTTTTTATGAGTTTTTAAAGTGTTAGCTCCGCCCTTCCAGTGGCCGTCGGAGACGGAAATCCGTGAGGTAGGGTGAGATGTGACATTTTTAGGGTCGAACTTTTCTAACCCTTCCTTCCTTGTGAGAAGGCGGCATCGCTGCAGATGCTGGTTGTCCGAGGGAAACACCTTACTGCTGTCATACCGCTCTGCAGTCAGCAGTACGACCTCGCCCTCAGATCTTGGGTAGCTGCTTTTAGTTTCATCGTTCTCCAGTCGACCTACCTGGCATGATAGAACCTTCAGGAACATATTTTCCAGCCGATATAGCTCGGTTGGGTCATCACGATAGGCAAGCCCGACCACCACGCCAAGGTAGCAGCTACGGTCACTGATCTCGCTGAATCGATAAATTTAATTGCTACTTACCAAACATTGGTGTATGATGAATGAAGAGTTGCAAACTTAGTCAGTAAGAAAGATGTGACATATATGTGCCAGCTGTTTAAAGTTCGTACCACACACCAATTTATTGCTCGTTATTGATCAGATGAATCTCTCCTTTAGTTCCGATTCATACAATGTTGTACTCAGTCGTATTTGCAGAAAGATTATAAAATTTATACTATTTTTTTGCTCATGAAGCTTTCATTTTTAGTGTGGATGTTTGTAGAAAAACTTTCAAATATCTAGACAGCCTAAAAAAGGTAACAGTTGTTGTAAATGCTAGTCATGCCCCCCCCCCCAAACACTATTTATTCGATAGAAATATATTTGTTTCTCATTGATATGATAATTATTTATATCAATAGTTAATCAATACCTCTATGACTGAATGACTGCAGCGTTAGAGTAGTTTAAAGCATTGCATAACTGTATGTTGATGATTATTTGGTCATTTGGACTAATTAATCACTTTTATTTATATTTTGAGAATAGCATTTCACCAATTAGTTCTCATCTTTTTTTTTTCTTTTTCTTTATAATACTTCTAATTAGTTCAAACTTTAACAAAATGGTATCGTACACAAGGTGAAATCAATCATAACGAAGTAACAACTAAAACATTTCGTGATAAAGTGGACGCTGCACGAATATGTGTCAATCAAAATTTAGATGAACAAAAAAATTTATTATCTCAATTACGAATTAAATGTGAACCATATTTTAATCAAATTATTAAATGTCGACAACATAAGGTGATAGCAAATTTACAAGAAGCATGGAAATTGTTTTTAAGTATACGTAAAGATGTTGAGAAAAGTTTACATTGGCATTCAGAATTTGAAAAAATTTGCAATGAAGAACTACAAATGGTAAGTTCTTTCTTTTTTTTTTATCATGTTTGACAATAGCATCAATGGTTGGTATCTTGCAGAAAATATTTGCAATGACCCCATCATCGATTAATATAATTTTGTTTATGCTGTTAATTCGAGACTATTATGTTATACTATTCAATCTGTAATGAAGAGTAATAAATGGCTTTACCGGTGAATCAGTTTATTGATACTGATATCATAGATTGATGTAGCGGAAACGGTACTAGAAAATGCTAGCATCTGTTAGTGAATAAAGCTAATGATTGTGTAAATTTTTCAACCGTTATCACTAATGAAACAGATGAGACTTACAATACAGAGCTTGCAGATTCATTATTAGGGTGGTAACATTACTCGAGTATAATATTGCTATAGACCTAAGCTATGTAGAAAATCGGGACTTTTCTGCTTGACGTTAAGCGTAACACTGAAATGTGTGTTATGAAATTTGAAATAATTACCGTTTAAAATTTTTAATATTGAAGATCCTTATTGTAAACATTAATACACATAAGCAAACTATATTGTGTTGGATTAGATTGTTATCAGTCTGTACTCCAATATGCAGTATTATCTATATTAATAAATGAATATATTCACTCAGTAGTTCAACATACGAAGCAATAAAAATTAGGAAAATAAACATTACATTAATACTTACGTACGCCTGTAACCCCCAATGGATCATAAGCTGCCGACCAGCATTCTTCAACCCAACATTTCCTGGGCCTTCCTTTCTAGTTTTATTCGATTGCTGTTCATTCTTCTCATGTCTGTCTCCATTTCTTGGCATAGTGTGTTTTGGCCTTCCACTTTTCCTTTGACCTTGACGATTCTACGTGAGGGCTTGTATTGTGACGTAGTTGGGTGCTTTCCTCAATGTGTTTCCTATCCACTTCCAGTGCTTCTCCCACTGCTGAAGTCCAGTTTATTCTCTCCCACACCTCGTCGTTTTGAGCTCCAGATGTTCTTTAATTGTAGAAATGCTGTCCTTGTTTCGCCAATCCTCACCTTTACACTTGCTTCAGATCCACCTTGCTCATCAATGGTGCTGCTCAGATATAATATATATTCCAAAGCTTCTTCCTCAAGTGTGATTTGGTTGGTGTGTGTTGTATAGGAGTATCATACTTTTCCCTTTTTATATGTTGAAACTTACTGCTGCAGGGGCTACTGCTATACTAGTTCTCTTCACCTGCAAATTTTGCTGTGTATGGGATAGAAAGGCCAGATCGTCCCGCTGCGTCCTGGCTGTCCACTGTATTCCGTGGTTTCCTCCAGTTGTTGACGTCTTCATAATCCAGTAGACCACCAGGAGAAGGAAGAAGGTTGAGAAAAAGCAACCTTACCTGTCACCGGTCTTCACCGCGAACGAGTCTGTGAGCTGTCCTCCATGCAGGATCATCCACTTTAATCTATCATAAGAATTTTGTAGTGTCGAAGAAGCCTATATAGTGTCATCCTAACCATTCTATCAAATGCTTTTTCGTAGTCAGTGAAGTGGGTGTAGATTGGTGAATTCCACTCAAGTGATTGCTCCGCAATGATCTGTAATGCTTCAATTCGGTCGGTACACGATCGATCCTTACGGACTCCAGCCAGCTGACCTCGACGTAATTTATGAGTCAGTAATCACAATGAAACTGATTGCAGAACTACATATAACAGATAAAACAAAGCAAGAATTGATAATGCGAAGATAGGTATACTGGTAGTGTTAGATGTAATAAAAGTTGTATTCAGTTTTTCAACATAGGAAGCAATAGAATTTGGTAAATAGACATTAAAGTAATAATCACTGAAAATTACTTAACGAGAAGTGTGTAAGTAATAAGATAGTGAAGAATGTAAGCAGAAAAAGGTGAAAAGCAACAAACAGATAAGGATGTAAAAAACTGATATAATCGTTTCTGAAGCCATATTTGACCTAGGAGTAAGAGAGGTATCACAAAGTACTCCAGAACACATAAAGTAGGGTTCTAATCTCTACAGCTTCTGCTATATGCAAGAAACGGGATCATATCACGTCGGAAAGTGGTAAAGGTATGTGGCAGACCCCTTGAAATGACTTGGTTTCATCTACTGTTGGCCACTATACACCAGGTTTGTTGATTCAAAGCTCCATATTTTCTTCGTCTGGCGATTTTTAAACCAATTTGGTTATAAGTCGCCTGTATGGTTATGCAATTTATTTAATTACGATCACTGACTCATTAATTACCTTGATTACTTTAGTATTTCCATATATGTTTGTAAATAGTCCTGCAAATCGAAATAAAGCTTGATGACAATTTAATTGAACATAATTATGTTCGCTTATTTGTGTTTCTCCAAAATTTTGTGGTGCAGTTAATAAGCTCGTGCTTTCTCTCCAACATCACTCTCATCCTTTCACGACTGTAAAATTGTCCATTTCCTGCATTATTAATTTGATTGTTTAACTGAATAAATGGATGAAACTTCAATAGGAAAGTATATTCTTCGTTCATTTATCTGTGTTTTAGATTTCTTTTAAATATCTGGTCGTTTGATTTATAATATCTCTCTTACTATAATGGTGCAGAGTGTAGCAATTAGTTATTTTTGTCCTTGTTCCTTAGATAAAAGAAGCCCTATATATGTACTTAAAAATACACTACTTTTCACGTTATGGCAAGAGCTAACTCAACTTTATGTTAAACAATGATACGTAAACACTTTGCGCATTAAGCGGTTTTCTCGTATATATATATATATATATATATATATATATATATATATATATATATACGGCATCCAAAAATTTGAAATCATTCGGTTTATTGATTCGCATATCACTGTCATGTACATTTCAAATTACAGTGTTTCCGTATATTTGAATACGGTCAGAGTTGTTTTTACATTTAGTACAGTTGATCCCACGCACCGCAAGTTAATTAGTGTAAAAAAACAACGAACAAATTAGTTAAATCAAAATCTATTATCCTATTAAGATCTTGAATTCGTATACATTCATGAATCACAATACCTTTTCTATCGATCAATAAATACAATATAACGTGACGATAGGTCCGTCATAATGTACAGTATAATAGTTTTATTACTCTTGAAAAGCCAAACATTTTTGTAGCTTGAATATTTATAAGTATTTTATAACAGTATATATGGTTCATTAGACTTGATTTATTACCAATTAAATAAAATGCAAAATGAAGAACAATATTTGTCTCATCGTTACTTTAGCACTCTTCTACCAGTTCCTCTCTGTATTTCTTCAGCTATATGCAAATATCTCCAAATATTGTGTTACATGTTTTTTTTTTAAGGTTTAACTAGCAAGTGCACAGCTATTTGATGTGCATAGTTTTAAAATTTCTCTAAAATGTTCTTTGATTAAATAATGTCATCATTAATAGTTTACAATAAACAATCGAGTAATTAAACCGGTATATATATACTCTTAATATATATCAAAATACTGAACAAGCAGTGATCTCGTTTTTACTCATGTACACTTTAGGTGAATGATTTCTGTTTAGCTCGCAGTGATGAAATCAATCAAATCATATCAGAAAATGAACAATGGGTATCTATTACAAATGATTCAGAATCAAAAGAATGTGAGTTCTTTTTCATCAACTTGAGAAAATGCTTTTTGTATGTTTTAACAATACTCTCTACTTATTAACACAAAAAGCTAATTATTTGTTGTTATTTATTGTAATCTTACAGATCTAACAGGCAACTAATTTGTATCCAATTAGAAAATTATGTCAACCTATAAAAGTCATTTAGGCTTAATATGACACGCAGGTAAGCAGATGGGAACATCTACAACCAAGAACCAGTTATGCTTACTTTACCTGAATCATGCAATCGTAATTGATCTCCAGTCATAATATTCACAGCTATCAAAATATTTATTCATGTTTCATTAATGGATTATATTAATTTCAACTAGTATTTCCCAGTATAATCTTACTTTAATTTATATGAATATTCGTCAGTATTTGAACGAATAGACATTGATAGACATAAGGCACCGATGATAGAAAATATATTTTATGAAAATTATATTTTTAATTTATCTCAGCAATTAAAATTTGACTCTGAGGCCAACACTTATCCTCAAGTTTTTTAAAGATTATTAAAAATAAAATAAAAACTAAATTAAAGTGTACATCAAGTCAATGGAAAAACCATCGTTGTCATTCCATACTGCAAAAGAAACATCGGAAGAAATTAAGAGGAATGGTGAACAAATTTAATATGTGAATTTATGTTTATGCTGATGATAGGATAGGCTGCCAAAGGAAAAACAACAAAACGTTTTCTGTACTGAATTCATATGGTAACACTGAGTTGCATACATCGGAAATGTGCTGACTTAGCTCATTGATGAGGCAATTCTGTATAGAAGATATCTGAGTGAAGTATTAATTAACTGTTGAAAATTTCAATGTGCCGTAGTTACCAGATAAATTCAATAGTCTTCAGAATGGTATTTTACTGGTCTATGAAGGAGAAAGTAATTATCAATTGACATTTTTAGAAACGCTGTTGAGTCGATTGAAGGATGGAACTATAACACGGTCAGTGTAAAGGAAGTCAACCTGGATAGACAATATTTAAATTTCTAGTTTTTGTCCACTGTAGCACAAGCGAGGCTTGGGAAAATGTATCTTCAGTAGGAAGAATTTGACAAGCTTCGGAGTTGATTACCTCTAGTGGTGTCCGTAAAGGCTGTCCACTTTCTCTATTCCTAGTCAAATCTGTTATTGCCATGCTTTTAGAGTCGATGCTTACATCATCTAACTTTTCAGGAGTTGATCATCAACAATGAGACTCGCTTGTTGACTTAGAATATGCGAATGATATGGTTCTATTTGATGAGGACACTGAAAAAATACAGTCTTCTGACCACTTTAAGCGGTTGAGCGTATTGACTACTTCACTTATCCTGAGAGTCTTATCAGTGCTGATGGCCTGGTGACTGACCAAATCTCAGCACGCACAGAGAAGGTTCGATTGGTTTTTGCCAACTTGCGTCATTTATGGTGTAGGCGACATATCCGATTGCTAACCAAAGGACGAGTCTACTGCAATGCTGTTCTTAGAAAGGATGGCAGATCAATCAGTGAAGTAGTGAACGCTCATCAGTTCAGCTGGTTTGGAAAAGTATTACGAATGCCCAGTCATCGACTGCCTCGACGAGCGATGTCTTGTGGTTTAGTGGTGGACTGGAAGAAAGCTAGGGGCGGCCAGAATAAAACAGTGCAAAACCATGAAATCACTGACGGACTGAGCCGTGTTGGTAGGTGTAGACTACCTGGTTGGTGTCCGCGAGATGGCTTGAGATCTTGAATGACATGGGTCAACATCGTTTGCAATGGCGCAGGTGCATCCATTCTTCTTCTCTCAAGTTCTATTCTTCTGAATATCTCATTAACGGTTTTTGCTCTTTTTTAAGTTAATTCCTCGCGGCTCTCGTGCTCGAATGATATCCTCGATCACTTTACTACTATGGGAATTGAATCGACAATTCGATTTCTGTGCTAATGTGATATGGCGACTTGAACTGATGTGCACACGTGCGAAGTTCTACGTAGTTGTTGACTGACTGACAGGATTCAAGTTTTGTCGTAATTTGCAGTCCTTCTATATGTTGCTGTTTAACTGATTGTAATTGAAAAGACTAAGCTCATGATTCCATATAAGCCTATAAATCGCTCGAGCTATTGCGTCACATTCCATTGCATTTATCAGTTTACATGTTTGTCAACACATAGATAGGGAAGAGTAATTTGACAGTGCAATAAAGGATTATGGAACATGTGCCCTAAATAGCTTCCAAATCAACTAACATCAAATGACCCGATTAACGTAGGAAACAGAAAACCATTTTCACCACTGATAGGAAAGCACGTAATCGAAACGGTACATAAAGTGGACATCGAGACAGCTTTTATAACGTTGTATAAAAATGGTCACGAACGAATTCTTAGGTTTATAGAAGCCATGGCTATGCGTACATTCAAACCCGCCAATGTGTACATAAACAACTGTTCGTATGCTTGAATTTATCCCAATAATCTTTTAATTATTTTATGGCTATTCAATTTAAGAACTTTAATCTCTTTCGCTAAAATCCAGTGTATTGATAAATCTTGATCTTGAATGGAATTAAAAAAACACTATTTCGATCCACCAAATACGATGTCTTTCTATGCTGACCCTAAACACAATTACCACTATATTTTTAATTTTTTCTTTTTGTTACAGGAATTTATTCGTCATTATCATCCTCATCATCATCACAATGCTAATGCAGAATAACACAAAACTATTTCCTGCTTTTAATTTTCTCATTTGATCATGATTGAATATATATTTTTTTGTTGTTGGTATTTTTGTTTCATATTTGATTGATTCACTTAACGAAATTTTTCCCTTCTACTATTTGAAACTAATAATACACAATAACATCTATGGGCACCAATAATTACAAGAATTTTTCCAATAACATCATTCATAAATAATAAATAAATAATATGACTTCATTAATAATCATATTTTCCAAAGAAATCAGTTTGTTTTATCATTTATATTTGATTTAATATATTGTATACTTTAAACTCATTCATCTCTACCACCAGTGATCAGTGATATTATTTTTTTTTAATTGTACAACTTTTATTACATCATTATTTCTATGGATTATGTAACAAATATTTTTCACTTCTTATTTGATCAACATAGTGACCTTATATTTTCATTTGATTTGTTTTAATTTTTTCGAAAACATTACGTTCGTGCATTCAATAATAAATACATTTATATTTCTAAAAATTGCTCATTTATTCAAATTAAGCAGCATTCTATTTTGAAATAGATAATACACACGTTAATGAGACAAATGAACAGAGAAATTGGTTGAGCGATAGTGGTGTATTTATACTCAAGCAGTATTAGAATAGTTTATTGTCATAGTCAGAAAGTGAAACGATACATGCAGTTCATCATCGATTGAAAAGTGTTGTCATTTCATCACTGTTTCAAGGGACTGCTTGAGTTGGAGCGTTAAGTGCTCTTATATTGCACATACAGAAGAAAGTGATTTGTGGGTGCTTGAATGTTTTACTTGCAATGAAAATATCACTGGCCACAACTAATTGCAACGGACGATCGTTATTTGTCCCAACCCCCGAAGCTATGCTTATATGTATGGAGCTATTACCTGGGTGTTTTGAGTCCAAAGTGGGATCGTTCTACAATTAAAACTCCAGCGCTCAACATTAGTTACTTATTTAAATAAACTGCTAGATGCATACACACCGACTTATCTACTGTGGGAAGATGTCGTCCATCTGATGTTACTTAGACTATTTTATAAAAATTTGCTGAATTATATATATATGAAAATCACAATTATTACTGTACACGAATTGCATTCATTAGAGTGTATAACTTTTATCGAAATCTTCGACCTCGTCGACCACCTCCTCCTCCTCGTTGAGAAGTTCCAGAACGACCACGTAAATTGACAATAGGATTGTTTGATGTCTCCTTTTTTCTTACAATAGTAAACAATGAACATAATGATTCTGTACAGAATGCACATCCAGAGAATGTTGTGTTCATCTTTTCAGAGGTATCGTCACTTGAATTAGGAATTTTACCCTGAATACAAAACCAGAAAATGATGAAAAATAACTATTTGGTGTAAGATTAAATATTTTTGTTTAGTACACAATGATTTTTTTAATAGCTATACAACTATTTATTCACGATCAAACCTAATATTAATATATGTATGTAGTGACATAATTTATCATACAAAAAACATGTCTTATTCAATCTAGTTCAATGTTAAGTTGACTAAAATGTAAACTACACTATCATTCATATTGTAACAGTAATTATGGCATTTTTATAATTAGTCAAAGAAAGGTAATGGATGCCAGTTGATGGCACTATAGCAGTTAGAACGAATATATTAGTTTGAATTTCAATAAAATTGCTATTAATCACTGTAGCGAACGTTCGTCTAGTTGATATTTATTGATTAGTATGATATACACAAACTACAATCTAATCATAAATTGTAGGGTTTAATAAATGACAGTAAACTAAAAGTTTATAACTACAATAATTCTACAAAAAACGGACAGTAAGCATATGAAAAAGGTCTTATTAAGAATGTTTTTGTAGTAAGTAAGCTTGCAGACATTATAGCCTGAATATAATAAAATGCCATTGTCACAAATTCGATGTAGGCCTAAATTTGTTCACCAAAAAGAAGTAACGTTAATATTCTCAGCTCTATGGGCCAATAATAGATTATTATAAATTTATTCTTATGACTATTAAGCTGAACTTTAAATCCATACGAGTAATTTGAATAGTGAGGACTTATTTTTTTCATTGAATTACAATAACAAAATTCAATTATAGTTGTATGATAAATATACATTGCACTAATTTTACTTAAGATCATATAGTCCCTATGTAATTTCTTTCTAGTTGGAGCCGCTTTAAAAAATGCATTACATTTTTCAGGAAACTGATGTAGATAAAGGAGTCCATCAGTCAAACAGCATTGATGAACCAATATACAGATACAGACAGAGTTGAATTCATCGTAGAATGATGCGTATAAATAAGTAAAATTGCATTCAAATACAGTTTGTACATACCGGATCAAATTTCAAATTGAGATGCATAGCTGTACATATTGAACAACTAACATTTTTGACAGAGATACTTCTCACAGCATCAGAAACAGCCAAAAATGTTGGACACCTAAAAGAAAACAATAAACAGTCAAGATTGTAATAAGTTGGAATGATAAAAAAAACTCTAATGAAAAATAAATAAAAAGAAATGTGGTCATCAAAAATTTTGGAAATTAGTCTGTAAACTTGCGTCAACAGCCCGTAAGCGTATCATCTTTGATCATGCACCAAAACTAATACCAATTAAAATATGTGGAGTACATTATTTCCCATAACTGTAGATTTAAGAAGCAAAAAGTTGACTTTCATTGGGAAACATTGGTTTATTTCTCGGTTGTTGACAAAAACTGATAAGCATGAAAATTATGTCCAGGATTTTGGCTGAATGATTTCAAAAATTGTCAATGTGTAAGGATATTCATCTAATATCCTAAGGGAATTATTGGTCAATTTTATGGCCGTCCTAGATATCCACGTCAAGTACTCCGATGTTGTTTTTTATTAGTCGTCCTGACTATGAGTGTCACTTCAAATGATTTTTTCTATTGGTCGCCTTAACTGTCAATGTCAGACTTCGATTCTGTTTCCTGTTCGACCTAAATTTATAAATACGCATTATCTGTAACGTTTTAGGACCCAGATCCTCAGTTCGGAATCCTTGCCTTCTGGAACATGGACCTCGTACTTTCTGGATGTTCGTAGAATACAGGTTCTACTTCATATCAACTCTTCTTTCACTCAATGGGAGTTGGGAAAATCGGATTAGAGTAGGATGTCCTGTCGCCGGATCCTCGCTCTCATTTTCCGACTAAGGTAAACTTGTAATAATTCAAGCATATCAAAATGATATGTTTACGTTCATGCGTAACAATTGACGACGGTGATCCTTCGAGACTTGAATTATTACCTAACTAGCAGCTGAACTAACGAAGAAGTTGATGGATACCAAGCTACACTCGTAACAGAATGAGACATTAGAATGCTATTTCCTACTTATTAAGATTATTTACTGTCTTTTTTCGCTTTACGAATAGACTATAATTAACAACACGAACTACAACAAAATATTCTGTCGTTAACAATTCATTAACGATATTAGTTGATTGATTAACATGTATTCAAAATCTACCAAAATAAAACCATATTTCTTCATCAAACTGGCTCAATCAATTGCGAAACAGTCAGACATGACAGAGTTCGAAAATGTTGCGAGCAGTAAAAATGAGTCGATAGATTAAGTGATTTATCGAAACCAGAGACAACCCAATTCATATAAATGACATAGTTTTGCGATCAAATACGCGAAATCGATATTTGTACATATTGATACTCACAGTAAAAAAAACGCCCACAATTTGTGAACTACCAAACGTTTTATAAAACAATCAATGATTTAAAAAGCTGTTTGGATAAACGAAAGAATCGAAACTACACAATAACAAAGTCATCACAGAGATAAACACTAAAATTCATAAGAATGAATTCTGTGCAATTTAAGTGAAACTACGATTCTTTTTTCTTTCTAGAAAAAAAAAGGTTTTAATATTCATAAACTAACCTATTACAATTCAAACGATATTTTGGTGCATTCGAATCATCTAAGACAAGTATCCCATATGGACAATCAGGACATGCATCAACACCTAATGATTCCATTGATTGAGGACATGTTGGATGAGGGCATCGATTACAACCGGATAATTTTGGCATTGATTCAAATGGTGGATGCGAGAAACAATATGGACAAAAAACCATATTCTATGCAATGCAAAGAAAAATAAAAACAAAACAAAGCAAATGAATTAAATGCCATTATTTTGTATGGAATAGATATTATTATAAATTGTTTTCAATGCATACTAATTTACATTTATGAATAGTTGTCTATGCAAAATACTTCGGATTTGTTGGCCAGACACTATCAGCAACAACGTACTGTGGGAGAGAACAAACCAAATTCCAGTGGAGGAGGAAATCAGGAAGAAGCGATGGAAGTGGATAGGACACAAATTGCGGAATGCACCCAAATGCATCAAAAAACAAGCCCTCACATGGAACCCTCAAGGCAAAAGGAAAAGAGGAAGGCCAATGAACACATTACTCCGAGAAACAGAGAAAGAAATGAGAAGAATGAACGAAAATTGGACAGAACTGGAAAGAGAAGCCCAGGACAGAGCAAGTTGGAGAATAATGATCGGTTGGGGGTAACAGGCGTAATAAGTAAGTAAGTAGTACTAATTTAAACAAATAACAAAATAATAATAAGATTCGCTTTGATGCCAGCATTAACAAAGGTGTACAGTGTAAGATGAATCGTTCGTATAAACAGTTATAAGAATAATATATATAACAGTTTTGATAATAAGAATGTTTAATTTATGTATAAATACACGCAGTTGAGCTATAAGACAAGCGGGTCTCCGTTTCTAGAAAATCACTTATGTTTATGTCATACATATATAAAGGATGTATACGAGATAAGGTAACAAGATTGTTGATATTATCTGAGATAAGCGTAGTGTGAGACGACAAAAGAACAGAAGCCAAACACTTACAAAATACAAGGTTTTAACTGTGAGCAACACTATATCAAACAAAATGGCTGCCCCCTTCATTGATGTCTGCACAAACACCAACCATATGTCAAATGCCATGATGAATCTTCACTTATATCAATGCACGTAGAAAATTATGGCTACAACTTTTCAATTGTAAAAAAGTCAAAATCTCCAATAAAGAGAATACCAAAAATATAACAGAATTTTCAAAATGTTGGCACTCTGGTCAGTCATAAACCAATAAGCATATCAATATGGTTCCAAAATATTAGCCAGTCAGATATAGTATGAGCAACTATACAAGGCCTAAAAGGATGACAATGTGGACACAAGGGTCGGCAACAACCGGTTAAGATGAAGGTTAGCAGAAAAAGTTGTGAGAAAAATCGAATGGCTCACGTCTATCGGAAGTTTGTACTGATGTCATGAATAATCATAGAAGTACTGGCATAAGTACATATACAAGATGTAAACAATGTAATTAATGAACATGTATAGGAATTTTCCAATTACAGTAGATGCTTATTGTAAACTAACATGAATTTGCTAATCCCTAAAAATTCTAACAGTAGAGGAATGAATCTCCATATTATATTGGAGCATATACCATCGACAAATTTTGAAATATAACATAAAATTAACGCTAAAAAAAGATGGCTAACTAATTTCATGGTAGTAGCCAATTCATCATAAGACCCAAAGTTTATGGTGTCAGTTGATACTCCAAGAACAAGTACGATACAAACGATTAGTTTTTGACAAATTAAACTATATTTGTATGCAGTGTTCAACTGCAACGATGTCTATTTTTAAACTAATCAAAATTAAAGGATCATAAGGCCTGAGATATTCATTGATGCATATTTTAGAACAAAGACTAGAGACGTCAGCGAGGTTATTTTTAGGTTGCCTACGCCGTGAGAGTATAATTTTTACCAAGAAGTTTGAAAAAAATTTTGGTAAGAAAGGGTCTTGGCTAACGAGTAGCGCTACCACAAAACTTAGAGGATAACTGTTTGAGAGTTGTCGCATGTTGAATTCTTGAGTAATTTTTGTACAATATATTCCAAGCATACTACTGGCGACAGAAATCCCTGAGGCAAGTTGAATTATGGTATTTATATGGGTGACTCTTTCTAACCTCCTACTTCCTCTGTTGAAAGACAGTGTTACTGAACATATTGCTGCTCAAACCGACCTGTATAGAGTTATAGGACCAAAAGAGACGAATATTTCAGCTAGTATAGCTTGGCTAATTCATCATGATAATTAATACCGATCACCACGTCTACGTAGTTTAACTTATCATAAAATGACTAGAATTACAATTTCATAGAGTAATCAATCAAGGAAAAACTTACTCTTCCTTTACCAAATTGAGTATAAGATAATAATTCAAATTTATCTAAAGGACACTTTTCAGTTTTATACGGTCGGATTGTACCATTCTGTGGTAATGCATACGTTTCGTTACAAATTGAACAATGAAGACGTTGTGGTCGCGAGTCAATGAACTTCAAATATCTATGACATTTACCACATCTAAAGTATGTAAAAGCGAAGAAAAAAGTTATTTACGTTTTTCAATAATTTACCAATGAAATAACCACAATATCTGAATTATTTGAAGTAAGAGAAACTTCTGAATTTCAATTCTCAATCTGTTAATTCACACTCACACCGGTGTACGGGTTTAGTTAATTGCTGATAAGATGAAGTTGCACTGATCCACTGAACGAGCAGTAAATGAGGTCAAAGGAATTATTGTCACTGAAAATAAGGATTTTAAACTCATGAAATTCCTGATGGATTCTTACATATTTCAAGTATTTAACACTGATTAGATGAATATTTCAATTGAGATGTAATTAAAAATTTTCGATTTTTCACTTTAGAAGGTGAGTGGCGATTAAAGTAGTTAATATTCTTCGTATTTCATGGAAATGTACACGTCGAAAAGTTTCTTTCAGAGACAAAGCCTACATTGTGTACACAAAGGAATTAGAAGTTTGTTTAGTGTCTGAACTTCATCATTTATACTAAATAATACCATACACTAAGATTTATTTATATTCCTTTTGGTAGGCATTAACTTTATTAAGAAGAAAACTCATAATATTCATATTTTGTTTAATTTCCCACAATCACCAATACCTACTCCTTAGTATACTAGTGTGTGCAAGATCTATCAATTATGTCACGGATAACAATACCGTTTGGTCGGCTCAACTTTGACAAGCAAACTAGGACTGAAAGTCAAGTATGAAAGTTAATGAGCCATACCTTTTGATATTTACATCTATTGTTGACTAGGCTCAAACAAAATTATACATAATTAATACACATCACTTTATTTAGTGAACCGTAGTCGATTTTTCTGGCTGTCAATTTTGTAGTCCATAATTAAATGATATAATAGTAGAAGTATCAGCGGTAATCGGAGAGATTAGGGTTCGAAGATATGATTCAAGAAGTATAATTCACTGACACAACTTCAGAAAAAGAGAAAAATAGATATGATGAGGAATTCAGAAGGTAAGAATTTGAGACAACACAAGGAGTGGATGCACCTGCACCATTGCAAACGATTTTGAGCGATGTCGTTCAAGGTCTCTAACCATCAGTGACTTACGTGTCGCGGACAGGAATCAGGTAGCATACATCTGCCAGCATGACTCAGTCCACTTGTCAGTGGCATGGTTTGGTTTGGCCGCCCCTAACTTTCTTCCAACCTACTCCTACACCACAAAACATAACTCGTCGAGGCAGTCGGTGGTTTGGCATACGTAACACATGTCCCAACCACCTCAACTGATGAAGTTTCAATTGATCTACCACGCCTACCTGGTAGTCGTTTCCTAACTATAACATTGCTTACTCGGCTGTCCCAGAATATACGAGCAATCCTTCGAAGACATCTATAATCGAATACTAATAACCGATGAATGTCCTCTACTCTCACCGGCCATGTTTCGCATCTATATAGTAGGACCGAGCGAACTGCTGCACAGTAGACTCAACGTTTGGTTAGCAAACATATATCTCTCCTGCGACACAGATAACGCAAGTTGGCAAACGTCAATCGAGCCTTCTGTATCCGTATCAATTTAACAAATCCTTCCGAATTCTATAACATCAACTACAAATGACTAGATTCAGTTATTTAATTAACAAAAAATGTAGTTTATTGAATAACTATGATATTGTATTCAGTGATAATCTAAGTGGTATTCACATACAATATCTTAAATTTTTTGGACTCTGGAATCATAATTACGATCATTATTGATTAAAACGACTTTGATATTGATGTTTCTTGTTTCAGCTGAGAGTAGCTATGTGAGTGACAACTACCATTATAAAGTTTCAGAGTATTGTCTTTCATTCTCTAACTGTACATAGTTATTTAATAAATATTAACGAACAATGGCATAGATATTTGGCAGAATATACAAAAAGTACATCTTGCAAAAACAAAAAGAAACAACTTTTCTTTTTACTTACCTAGATAAAGGTTTACCTGAACTAGCTAATGTAGTAAATGAAACTTCAAACAATTGATCCATACCATGAATATGTTCAACAAAATAACGATATTTAGCAGCAAATATAGCTAAAACAAATTTTAACACTAAATCATATTTTGCATGACCACGAGCAATATGATTTAATTGTTCTTCTACAGCTCTACGCATATGTGGTAGAACTAGTTCTGCATCGATTGTTTGATAACCATGTACAAGTACTATGCCTAATGGTGTAGGTTGTAGTTTACGACCAGAAAGAAGCTGTGTTGTTTTAGAAGAATACAAAAAAAACCAACTAAGATATTAGACAACATGGAGATCTTATAATAAACAAGAAAAACAATAGTTTTGATAGTAGACACGATTCAGTGTTTTATGCAGTGAATATTCATTGAGAAAGCGAATCAATAAACTTGAAGAAAAGCACCTTTTTTCATGCGAGCATAAAGTTTTCTGTTAAAATCAGACAGTTTTTAACATTGAAAAGTTGTTTTGAGGTGAATGAATTCTTAATTATGAATAAGCGAAAAAAAAGATAACTTAAATTTATCTTTGCGTAATGGCGGTACCGTAGCCAATGAAGTTTATCTGAGGCGCGGTTATTGCTAGTTGAAAATTTAGAGAAAAACGATAACTTAAATTTACAGTTTCTATTGTTCAATGACAATTCAAAAATTCTTCAATCAAAAGAGTTTTTGACATTATATTAGAAATTTGAACATAATAATTTTTTTCATTATTTTTAAATCAAAATAAAACACAAGACTGGAAAATTTTAATTTAAAAGATGACCAATATAAAAGATTTAGCTACCAAATGGTTGTATTTCATTAGATGAAATATTGAACATTAAGTTAATGCAAATAGAATTAACTTATTAGAGACTTATACCCTGATTTTATTTCCATTTTTATTTTGAACAAATCATTATACATGAAATGTGTTTATTGTTATGTGAATCATGAAGCAAATGTTTATGTGAACATTTATTAGTACGAATCCATATGAAAACTATCTGTACAGATCCAGATAAGTGTTAATTTATAGACGAACTGAATGGTGTACGTGGATGCGCACTGCTGAGAAGTCCCATACCAGGACGAAACGGCCGTTCAGTGCTTCCAGGTTTCTAATGGTGGTCTAACATTGATCGATTCATGGTTTCAAAAATGTGTATCTTACATAAGAGCCTGATGTTAATTTCAATGTGTTTAACTATATATTTACTTGATATCTATAAGGAATTTAAGGTCTAACCTCAGTAACATTGTGAACAATATCAATTAATGTATCACGATGATTATAGTTGCAATTTATAAGTTGATGTGACAAATATTGGACAGAAATATATTTTTTCCAACTCCCACACTGATTGTATAGTAGTCTCATGTCGGAGAAGATGAGTAATGTGATTCGAAAATTTTCTCTAAATCTTATGCCCTGATTTTCACCTTATTCATTTCCGCTCAGATTGTATTGATAAAAGGACATGGTAACTTGGCATCGTACACATGTATCCTAAATTCTGAATTGTCTGTATCAATTATAATCACAAGTTATAAATACTCATTTTGATGAATAATTTTATCTACAAATAAACACATAGTTCAGCTACTATCATAAAATACATTACCATTTACTGAGTTTCATTATTTTCATAATAACATGAATATGAAAACAAGAAATTAAAAAATATAATATCATCATTATGATAAAGAATTTACTTGAACATAACCTCTTTGAACAATATTTTCAATATGTGTTGGAATCGAGGCATCAGTCCCAATACCATGACGTTCCATAGCGGTAATTAATTCAGCTTCAGTTAAATAATCCGGTGGACCAGTTTGTCCTTCAATTAAACTTGGTTCTTCAAGTAAATTGAATTGATAACCTTGTTTGAGTAGTGATTTAGGCAATGCTTTATCTTCTACTGCTTGCCAAGTTAATATTCGTGTGAAACCAGGTTCAACTACACGTAGTCCACTGATAGTAAACAATTCCCCATCACCAATAGATACAGTCACTTGTGTTTGTTCATAACAACAATCAGGCATAATCTTGAAGATAAATAATATTTTGAAAAAAAATAAAGTGAATATCATCATTAAAAATAATTTAAGTTTCTCAAGTAAAACACAATGAAGACTGCATGAAAGTTATATGTGTTGTTTAGCAAAGAGCATTCAGAGAATCAATGAAAAAAGTACCGTACAGTATATGTACCGGTTAAAAAAAAATTTAATCCTGTTAACTTGTCAATAACTGACTGGATAGCCTAGTTTCAAGAGATTTTTCACCACTAACTCACATCAATTAGGAATTTAAAAATGCTACTTTCGTCTTAAAAAAGTTCCAAGAGTCTTTATAGTATTTCTATAAACATTCATACAGAGTAGGATGAGAACTATTTTTTAAAAATTTGTAGATAAAATTACTCACAGTAGCAATAAAATGTTGTGCAATGTATTCATACAATCGGTAGGCTTCATGTCCCAATTCCTGAGAAGAAGCAAAACGCATTGGAGCGATAGGAGGATGATCACCTGCATCATGACCAGTACGAGGTGGAGTCAGTCCATTGTGTAGAATTTCACGGGCTATATCTCCCCAACCTGAACTATTTACCTGAAATTATTAAAATATGGTGAAATGAAATTTACAACTTTATAGGTATAAAATATTATGCAAAATAAACTCCAATATTGATAATTAAACTTATATATTTCTTAGGACGACAGATTTTCAGATAGTTTAGCATGAAAATAACTAAAGTAGAAACCCGATTTTATCTGAAAAAAACACATGAAATAGAAGACGAATGGATAACTATTTCTCTTTTACGTATGTGACTAAGAAATGTGAAATTACGACTGCGTACCGGTGTAATCTGATCCTTAATGTTTGTGCAACCACAGTTCACTTCGTGATTTAAACGATTTATTTATGTTAATTTTTGTCACTACTTAAATGGATTATCCGATTGTAGTGAGAATAATGACTCATCATTACGATACTATCATTGACAACATATTCGAATAAATGATAATTGAATGTGGATTTTAAAAGTTTTCATCCAGTAAATTAGGTTGAAATACTGCGCTTAAAGTGTACAATAATTATAATCATTACATATTATCTTATGTAACAAGTTTTCGACGATGAAGCATACTTTAAAAAACTAACTACTCTAACTATACAACTACAATCAATTTGAGTTGGATTGAGATGACAGTAAAAAATAACTAGTGTAAAGTGAGTTTTAAAACTATAACATTAGGGTAGTTGATTAAGGAAACAAAAGTAAAAGACTATCACTGAAACTACTGCTCAAAAATCATGCTGAGATTCACATCAAATTTCAATTTATGCACAATTCCAATCCTTCAAAATCTAGAAATACCATTTTCAATACTATGATCTCAAGAGGTTACTGAAGTTAAGAATACTAATCAAATGTTTACCGTAACATACTTGCTGTTGTAACAATCCACGTAAATCAAATGTGTTTGGATAAGCTGTCGTCTCAGTACGTGGATAGTTTATGTAGCCAGATGTATACAATCGTTCAGCAATGGCCATAGCACTATGTGGTCCAATACCTAAACCAGCACTGGCAACTCGTAACATTTCTACTGTATTCAAGCCTTGTGGACGTGGTTTAATTTTCTGTTTAACAGATACTTGGACAACTCTGAAAATAGAATTTAGTTTATAAATCTTAAACCGGTAGTATAGTAAATGTATATTTATCATGAATAACCGTTTAAATATGGATTATTTGAGTACAACAGGCGTTAGAACAAATAGAAGGTGCATACTCTTCTGCCTAGAATAAAACTTATTTCTACGCCCATTAATTTAATTTTTTTAAAAAAAAAAACAAATACCACCCCCATTAGGTTCTAAAACAAAATGTTTCCAATTCATATAAAAATTATTCATAGACACAATTTTTTTAATCAGTAAAGCAAATTTTAAAAATATGATACATGAAAACCATAGATGATGTTTAGACATTAAAATTTCAATAATTTCCACTGCATAAAAACTAATAATCCCATCGCTTTTTAGGAAGAAAACTTTAGCATTCAAATATACATACATAAAACTTGAAAGTGACAATATATAGAAATATTCATGTACAGTAAATCTACTGTTTATGAAGTTCAATTATAGAAAAAGCAACCGCAATAAAACTAAAGTGTCACAAACAGAGAAAAATATTGAATACTCTCTCTCTCTCTCTCTCTATTATCAGTTGGCGATTATGTTTCAACTATAAAATTACAAAAAGTCATCATAAAACAAAAAAATCGATTCGCGATTTGGCATATTTTACTTGTTTCTAGTGGTTTAGACATTTTCATATCTGGTCATTCAGTTTGTGAATGACAATTAAAACAGGATTAATAAAAATTCACGTCAATGATTTACATGTTTACTAATTTGCAACAAATATACAGAAGCACTATTAATGATGCATGAATTTAGGGAGTTTTGAGATAAAATGAAACAGTTTAAAAGAATTATACATATATGAAAATTGTTATAAGTCTAGTAATAATGTGCAATAGAAACTACAACTGAATTTCATTATTTAATTAATAGGTTTAATAAGTTTAAATACTTAAAATTTTGTTTTATTTGTGATAATGAAGACAAGGAGAAAAACAATAACCAAAATTACCTAAAGAATTATTAATATTAATATTAATACATTATTATGATGATTCTTATGATAAAACAAACTCTGCCTGAAGCCACTCTGGGGCTACTGCCGGTCCAAAGCCCGGATAAAGTAGGAGGGTTGAGCATGGGATTGGCAGACCCCATCCCACAAAATATACTAACTCTCTAAAAAACCGCCAACCGGAAAACATAATTCAAACTATTTTAACTCTGCCCTGGGAGTTAGAATGTCGTCTTTCAGTAGAACAGGAAAGGGAAGACCAAGACAGAATTGGTTGGAGAAAACTGGTTGGTGGCCTATGCTACATTGGGGGTAATAGACGTAAGTAATTATTATAAAACAATTTTCTTATATCTACAAAAAGTCTTCAATTCATTAACTTACTCTGCTGTTTTAGAAGACTTGACACGACTTAAAAATACTGAAGCAGCTTCTTTATCAAAGATACGATCACGATTCCAAGACATTTCTAATACACCTCCTGTATCATCTACACCAGAGACCTATGAGAACAAAAAACGAAAAAAGAAACAGGATTAATTCACTGTTATTTGTTATTTGTCAATAACAAAAATTTATTGAACGTTTAAAATAACAGCAACAACAATAATAATAATAATAACCTTATTTGATAGAAAAAAGCCATAAGATACTTTATTTAGTACAATACACATAATCGGATAATATTATTTTCAATTAGAGATAGTCAACACACGATTTAAGTCAACACACGATTTATGTTAATTTATAGTAATATTTATATGTATATCTAGTATACGCGATAGTGCAGGTGAATTCATTACTCAATCTTCTTTTAGAACGCAAGTGAGTTTCAAATTCCTTATAAGTTTTTTTTTGAGTATTTCGCTAGTTTAACTTTTTTTCTCCATTGTACCTGTTACTTCACCTAGTATTCGAGAATCTTTTTCCTGACAACTCTATCGTGCTGTGCTAATGGTGTGTAGCAAACGTGAGTCAATGTATGTATATAAGTGCCAGTTTCTACATTGTGTTTAACTGACTAACATAAGAAAAAAATCAAACCAATCGACGGAGTTTATCAATACAAGAGATAACAACGAAACTATATATATATATATATATATATATAAAGACACATGTACTAATAATGATAAAAGATAGAATTATTTAATCAAAACAGAAATTTGATATCTATAGCCAACATAGAGTAAAGCCAAACGAACATTCATACAAAACAACTTATGAGCCTCATCTAGTGTCAATATTGACAATGTTAATTAACAGCATGAATTTTCATAGTTATAATGATGTAACATCCATTTTTGAAGACTTTACTTGCGAAAATCCCTCCATGTATACATTTGTAATTTGCCCTTATTGATTCCTTCAGTTGTACATTTTGTTAATCTGTTCGATTCCATTTTCAGATGATAATATTTGTATTTTAATATAGTTTTTATTTTTCTGCCTTTACTGAGTTTCCATGTTTATTTCTGAACTGCGTTAATGTTGTTTAAGCTGATACTTATTCATGGAGACAGCCATATTGATTTGTTCCTCTTTTGATTGTGTTGCTTGCTTAGACTGGAATTGTGCATTTTGATTGTGAATTGAAGCACTCTTCCAGAATAGGAAAGACTCTGTGTTCTAAAGCAACCAAATATTATTTGTCGAACGAATCTGATCTATCCAGGAGGGGTAGAATAACATTTATTTGTGCTGTTGATTTGATTAATCGAACAATTGTTCAGGGAATAACTAAGTGGTAATATTTGTTTAGGTAATGATGTATATTTATATTTTTGATAAATATTAGAACCGTTATATACCCAAATCACTAGTTTTGATTTCAGTTGGGCAAGACGCGTATCTAAACTACCTGTACAGTTATTTCTCAGTCCAAACCTCAGTTTGGATCCTAGAATTATAATGACAAAACTATTGTAAACATTCAGCGCCCATTGAAGTATGAAGATGTACATGCAAACGAACGAAATACAATTGTTCTAATTTAAAAGTAATAAGACCAATACTACGTTAATAGTTTAAGTAGTTACGTAATCAATTAAAACGTACACATAAGTAAGCTAAGCAGAAGCAAAGGGAATTATAAGTTGAGTTAACAACAGAGTAATCATCGATCTTAAAAAGCTGACATCAATATTTGACGTGAATATAAAAACAAATGTTTAGATCACAGATTAATATGATACAACACTACTGTTTATTAACTGAACAAAGTGCGTATGCTACACGACTGGAGATTTCCGATCTAAAGTAAGAAAATTCGAGTTTCGAAATGGAATTAGTTTTAACGAAAACATATAACAAAACTTAAGATTTTCTGCTCTATATTATCAAGATTAGTTAAACATTCATGACTAGAAACTACAGAAAAAAGTTTTTAGTTACCTTTATCCGCCAAAATGTTTCTGGTTTGAATGACTGGATTTGATCATGTCGTTTTACGCAAAATCCAAGTGTAGGTGTTTGACAAGGTCCAAATGACACAAGATTACTATTTAGATCACCATATTTTCCCTTAAATAGTATGAAATGTTTATTTAAAGAGGATTTATGCAGATATCAAACGAATAAAGAAAGCAGTTTCATCCAAAAAATTATTAGTAAGAACCAAACGAAGGTACCTGTAGAAACTCGGTGCTTATAAGTGAGATGCTCAGCGAATCCGCAAGCGTCTTTAATCGCTGTTCCCATTACGTGATGCAAACGCCGCCAGTATTTATCCATACTTTGTGGCAGGATAATAGCTACTAGTGAATTTAGCTCGGTTTGATATTTAGTTGCAACAGAAGCTGCAGCCGATTCGATTGCAGCAATCCGTTTGGCAAGATGAATTTGTCGGCCGCTGGAACGAATGATAGGATTGGCGCATATGAGGACATGATCAGAATTTAGATAAGTGTTCTAGAAGGAGCGGTAACTTTGTACACAACCACGTCAATAGTAAGTGATTGCGACATTAACAATTTGGGTCTGGGTTTGAGGTGCGAAGAAAGAGTGCTAGTTGGCGCATCTGTGATGACTATGCAGAAAATTGGTACGAGCCAAAATAGGTTGAACTCTGCGCATAGCTACAGGTTACGATCACCGTTATCTGAACTGTAACGAACAAGTCCCCCTCTAACCATCCAAGAGACTACCTACAGTGCTTAAATGCCCAGTTTGTATTTTAAATCTTCGGCAAGCAATCCAATATCTTCCGAGTGCGCTTTCTTGAGAAGATCGTTTGACCGATGATATAATCTACCGTTGATTGCACCCGGGTTATAATATGTTGGCATATAGGTGGGGACTATGAAAAGACATCGTTGTACATTTATCTTTTTCGCTTTCATGGAACTGTAATCTAACAGCACATAAAAGACTATTGGTGAGAATTCGAACGATTAGTTCGGCCTCTGAACTTTAACCACCAAACTGGTCAAAGCGCCAAACGTTCGTTTTACATCCTCTCACTTTTGTAAACAAAGACGTCTCTGCGGGGTATTGAGTGGAAAATTCGTGGTGCTGGCTAGAAGCGTGTAGTCACATGTAAGAATCAAGAGAAGAAGGGATTTCAAGCCGTCTTCAGTCATACCAAGGCATTTAGGTGAAAGTAAAACTACAGACTATAAATGCTATTCTAATGGTTGTGTTAAAATTGGCTATTATGAGGATCCAGTTGAACTACATAGGCCATAAATATTACTACTTAAGGTTCCGTTACGCTAAACAAATCATTTAGAAAACGCTAAAATCAAAAGCAGTAAAATGGTCTGATAGAGGAGACATATTACACACTGTGTCAAAGTGTAGTTACACCAAGCTGTTTTCCATAGAGGCATATCCTTCCTACATAGAGTTAGAAAGGATAAGCTACAAAATGTAGCACATACTTCTTAGCTTGAAAGAGTACCCGATAAAGGTAGTAAGGACTTAGGAGTATGATTGTGCATCATCTATCAATTACCACTAAATTTAACACCTTAGTGACTCAAACTTGATGATAACAATTTAAAAATATCTTCCATAAAAAAAAGAATCACTTTTGGTATAAATAGTAATATTCTGAGATTGCATTGCCGAGAAGATTGACAATAAAAAAGTTACATTGATTGGTGATATCTATGAAGTCAATAAATTCACCATCATTAAGCATTCTTAAAGAATTATGTACCCAGTTTCATGGATGCAATAATGTTATCTACAATTTTGAGTAAATAAATGTCAATCATAATACTTAGGCTCGTAAAGCAGCTAAAATATGTACGATGAAAGTATTCGGAGTAAAAACAGGATAATCAAAAAAATGATTATAAACAAGTATGAGTATTTAGAAGGGAACCTAACTAACCTAAAAACAAGTTTTATCAGCAAGAGAATATAAACATAACCATAACTCAAATTTTGTAAATTATTTTTTTCCAGTTAAGTAGAAATATAGCTAAAATTCTGAAAACTCACTTGAAAAAATTTTGTTTGAAATCGAGTGAACGCGCAACCGATTCGAAGATCAAGTTCTTGTCTAGCATCTACTGACAATGCTTCGTGTTTATTAGGTTCTCTAAGATTTTTCATAGCACCATGTAGTTCTTGGTCAGTAACAGCACTAAAATGTGCACGTAGTATTCGCTTCTAGATATGAAATCATGGTTAAATAAGATAATCATAAACTAAAAACACATTTATAAATTGAAACAAGTATTTTCAATTTTGGCTAGATTTAAAACTTGTCCTCAGATAATGAGATTAAAAGAGGAATATTTACTTTATACAAAAGGCTAGAGTCAATTTCATTTACAAACAGACGCTTACATGTCAGTTGGTTCACAAACACTAGTGCTTTCGAATAATACCTGTTCAAATGCGAATTAAATCGAAGTAGAAATGTAACCATGGTCAAAGAATGAAATGTAAACAACAAAGTTGGTGTTCAAGGGGTTTGAAACGGAACTACATACGCGCATAAAGTTGATAGTATCGTCTCGCGGACCCCAACCAGGTAGTCTACATCTACCAACATGCCTCAGTCCAGCTGCCAGTGACTTCATGGATTCGTGCCATGTTCTGGTCTGGCCACCCCTAGCTTTCTTCCAGCGTACCCCTACACCAGGCATCATTGCTCGTCGAGGCAGTCAGTGGCTGGGCATTCGTATCACTTAATCTAACCACTTCAACTGATAAGCATTCACTACTTCAACAAATGATCTGCTATCCTTACGTCAACTCTTACTGTCCATGGGTGCGAAACATTGCAAGTAAGAGTAGAGGATATTGATTGGTTACTGATTTTCGACCATATGTGTCTTCGAAGCACTGCTCGTATAACCTGGGACAACCGAGTAGGCAAGACAGTTGTTAGAAAACGAGGTCTAGGTAGACAAAGAAGATCAAGAGATGAAGTCACTGACGGACTGAGTCGTGTAGGTAGGTGTCGATTACCTTATTAAGGCCCGCGAGATGGTAGTAACCGATGGCTAGAGATCTTGAATTACATAGCTCGAAATCGTCCGCAATGGTGCAGGTGCATCTATTCGTTGTGTTTGCTCAGACTGTAATTTGAATTCCTCGTCACCTTTTTCTCGTTGAAATTCGTTTCAGTGGGATATACTTGTTGGAAAATATCTTCAATCCATAATCTTCTCCATTACCGCTAATACTTCTACTACATCTACTAGTATGGGATTTGAATCGACAATTGTGTCTCTGTGCTAATGTGGTATGGCAACTTGAACTGATGTACGTACGTACGAAGTTCCAGGTTGTAAATGACTGACATAATAACCTTATCCTAACAACAGCATTGCTTACTCGGTTGTCCCAAGATATACGATCAATGCTTCGAAGACACCTATTAACGAATACCAGTTACCTACGAATATCCTCTACACTCTCCGGCCGTTTTACACCCAGATAGTAAAACGTTGAGGACTGATGCGCAGTACACCTGTCCTTTGGTTAGTAAACGGATATCTCACCTACGCCATAAGTAACACAAGTTGGCAAAAGCCAATCGAACCTTTTCTGCCCGTGCTAAGATTTTGTCACACACCAGGCCATCAGCACTGATGAGACTCCTGAGACAAGTAAAGTGGTCAACATGCTCAACTATTTTACTCCCTATCACTGGTTCCGGTGCCGTCGCAAGCCAATCTTGAAGCAACATTTTGCATTTCGAGGGGGAAATCCGTATCCCAAATGTGCTTGCGTAGTTGCTTAAGGTGATCAGAAGACTGTATTTCATCAGCGTCATCACCATATAGAACGATTTTATCGGCATATTTTACACCAACAAGCGAGTTTCCTGGTACACGATCAACTCTTGAAAAGTCATGTGATAAAAGTGTTGCCTCTAAAAGCATCGGAACAGAGAAAGTGGACAGCCTTTACGGACACCACCTGAAATAATGGATTCAGATGACAGTTCGCCATAAGCTCTGACTCAACCAGTAGTGTTCGAGTAGAGAGCTTGTACAAGGTTCCCGTACTTCTCTGGTATACTTTTTAATGACAGACTCTAACCTAGAACCTCACGATCGACAGAGTCGAATACTGCTTCATGGTCGAGGTTTTGTGTAATTTGAAAGAGGCTAGGCAGTAAAATCCTAAAAGGGTTCATAGTTCTCAAACATGGAAACAATTTTCTTACGCAATATAACAGAAGTGGCTAAGATCTCATAAAGTAAACGAGGATTAATGAATCCCCTTATGTACAAAGGTCAGGTTTAAGGCTTCTAACTTCTAAGAATCCTGTCGATTTTAACAAAAGGAAATCGGGTTGTTTATTGATAACCTTGAACGAAGTCAGAGAATTTACATTGTACCTTGCGTCTAGTAGGTGGGGTACTATTTTACTATGTAGACAGTTGTCTCCTAAGAGCGGGTAGATTTCTTAGAGTATGCTAATGAAAGAGTGCAAGTCTGACTTTCTGTACATTACGATTACATCGGAAACTATCAGTTAAGAAAATCATGATACGGCTTCTTTTTAAGGCCTTAATTTTTGAACCCAATCAAACTACACACAACTTATTCGTGATTGATTGATAAGCTACCGCTTAAAATTATGTTAATAATTGGAAGTAATTAAACTTAATAACTTGTATGTAGCTATCTGAAAAAAAGAACAATGAAATACATTGACTTCGTCGTATACTTCAAAAGTTATCGCTTTTGCTTTGTTTAAGTTTATAACTGATTGTATAAAAATTCCCAGTAGTTACAAACAAAAAGTGATGATACACTAGGAGGTAGGTAAATATGATATATAAGCAACTTACAGGATGTACCATGACTGAATGAACACAATTGATAACTTCAAAGCAAATATTTTCGCCCTCTTTGTCGCAATCAAGCCAAAGAATTAATATTCCAGCATTTTGCGCCTAAACAATAATACTGTCACAGAAATAAAAAACCTCGTGGCGAAGAAAATCCACCATTTTCAATTTTGGGTTAGCTTCTTTTTTCTCGATTGGTGCAACAAATAACTCAGCCTAACATTTTTAGACCAAAAAAAAACCAACTTACGGGATCAACTTTGTCCCAACTATTATAACGGCTTAAGAAATCAACATTCATTACATGGCCACACACTGACGTCATTTTGAAGCGAACTTGTTCACTCATAAACTGACCAGTCCATTCATGAACGGAACATGCTCCATTGAATCCACGACGACTTGAATTACGCTTATTAGATAACGATTTTGCTATTGATTCAGCTAATGACGGCTTTTCAGCGACCATAAATACGGTCTGCATGGTATCTCCTGAAATGAACAGTTAATAAAGAGTCAGTCAGTCATATGCAACGTACAACCTTGTATACATGCACAATGAGGTTCTTGCGATCGTTGTAATGGTTAGTTTTTAGGTAACATAGGTCACTGGCAATGGAACGGTCATATTTATTTTTTATCTTAGTTCCTGTCTTTCTAAATCACTTTACAGTATTCTTACATTTCATTCCACTAGTCCATATTTTCTCGAGTTGTATCTCGAGTCTAGTCTTTCCTATTATCGATAATACTGTTAAAACTGGAGTTGTCCTGACAGTCTTATCTTTCTGTGCTAATAAGGTGTGGCGACGTAAACGAAACAGCCAGTTTGTACCTACCTGAATGGCTCAGTCAAACAGTCAACGAATTCATAGGCAGATTTAATGTCTTGGTTAGGCAATATTTTGTCTACATATCCACGCCTGTGGTCGATACCAACCTGGTTTCCCGCAAGCTTGCACTTCATGAGCCCTCGTTAAGCTTTAGATGGTTATAGGCTGGTGTTTCAGACACTATATTAATCAAACTAATTCCCATGTGGTTGCCACAAGATGGTTTTTGTCCTTTCTTGAAGACCGAAGCAATCAGTAATTGAGATTAGACAGGTGGAAATATGTAAAAAATATAGGCGATGCGTTTTACACATTCACGAAAGCTTATGCTGTTAAGGTGGATAATAATCCAGTTAGGTGAATGATAGGCACCCTTAAGCATAACGAAAATATATTCGTTGCAGTTCTGATCGACAGATAATGTCCAATAACACAATGTATGTGGTAACGACTTACAAGGCCGTATTGTCGGTGAGTACCACTAAAATAAACTGCAATTAAAAACAAATGAACCGACCAACAGAACAGGTTTAACTTGTTTAACATAACATGCTTATATGCAAACAAGTATCTTTTAACTTACTTGAAGGAGGGTTTTATACGTCAATCAATCTCCAAAAGAACTCCGAGTTGGCAGTTAGGCCTTGTTTTTGCCATTTATATCACATACTTACTAAAGAATCATAATTTTGTTTTTAAATGTTGCCGGAAGATAATTCATTACTGCAATCAACATTATTAATCGCGGTTAGCTTCTAATTTGTGAGGCCTAGCAAATAAATCTACTGTCGCTCGTTCATAGTTTTTACATCAACTAAACGATACACGAAATTTTGTTTGACTGGTTATTGTGAAGAACGACAAGTCAAAGGTATTCATATGATAGCTGACAACAAAATGACATCAACTAGTCTCAGGTAATAAGAAATAACGCGGACGAAATAGTCAGAACTATGTAACATTCCTTCGGGGGATTAACCATATGAAAGAAACTGCTTTGTTTCGAGTGATTAGTGCAACGATTTCTGAAAAAAACCCGAAGTCAGAGATCATGTTTATTAACACGTATGTGCAGTGAAGGCTCAAGGGTTCAGTAGAGGACGTAATGTACAGGTCTCTGAATCTGAAATATTAAAGATTTAGACACTCAAGCTGCATCGAAGCAGCATATACAGAGATCATTCACAAACATTCTCAAATGATGCTGAGCATGGAACTAATAGGGTTCAAAATATGATTTTGCCAGCTCACAAGAATGGAGAATCTCATGTGTAAACTACATTCTTGATTACCAAACGGATTCAAGAACATTAGGAATTTCACCGTCCTTACTATTTGATCGAATATTGGGTGATTAATGAAACAGAGTTATAATTTTTGAGTTAGTAATTTGGTATGCTCCAATGGATTTATCAGTTGAAATTATCTAAAATATAATTCTGCCTTCAGGTTTTCTGTTGCATTTTATCTCATTGCGACCGTGTGTAGTTCTGCATATTATTAACAGAGACCCCGACCCAAAATAAAAAATTTCATACGTTTTTGCCTCACTGACATCCTAGAGCATATTCAAGTTCATCTTTATAGCTAACTGTCATCATCAAGTTACACCGACAACAAAATTTGGGAGTACTTCTAGATATACAGGAACTGTGTAATGTTAGTCCGTATATAGAGCGAGATATGAAAATATTATCAAAATGTAAAGGAAAAGTTTTATCATTGATAGAGGACAGGAAACCTAAGTGATAAAATATAATTATGTAACAAATATACACGCGCTTTATGTTACCAATAATAACTTCATAGTTCAAAGAGACAAATTACACAAAGCACAACTAACTTCTAGGGTTTACAGATTCTCTGATGATGATATCATCACCTTTGCAGGATTGATATACACAAACAGCGTAACCGACTATTCAGAGATTGCGCCGTTCTGAAAGTCAAGATTGTACAATATCCAATACCTTTTTCACGAGCTAGTGTAAACCAGTTGATTTCTTTTCGCTCGATTCTTGTTCTTTCAGTACGGTTTCACGTGTTCGGTGGTTTCCAATGGATGGAGGTCTAGCCACTCAACTGTCTAATTCTAGTCAGTTGGTAGTTGGTTGTGAGTTTGTATGTCTCGGGATTTGAATGAAAACGTTTGTTTCAGGGCAGTCGGGGTTTCTGGATACTGGCAGCCATCAAATAACCAGACAGGAGATCAGATAGTTGCAATTTAAAGAGTAATAAGGGTAATAAGGATAAAACTGAAATGATGATATGAATAAGATTTCAGAACTAATATATTGATAGTATAGTTTAATAATTGGTAGTGAAGATTTTGAGAGAGGACCGAGGTGTAAGCAAGGAAGAGGAAACAGAGATGACGGGCGAGATAGAATAATTGATTGATCTAAGGAGATGGCAATGATAACAACTAGCAGGTCTCAAGATATGCATAATGCACAGCTTGTCCAAAAGGCAGATGATAATAAGTATGTTAGTATATGATTATGAAGCCTCTTCGTAATGCTGTCCACTGATAGGGCTGTGGTCACCTCGGCTGGGAGGGCATTCCAAGCTGCGACGACTGACAATGAGAAGGAGTGTGCATGAATTTGAGTATTCGCTCTTTGATGTGCAATCTTTAGAGGATTGCCTCGGAGTGGTGGTGATGCATCGGTAAAATGCGCACGTTGGGATGGTTTGGCGTGCTTAATGTGGTGTACACCATAATCAGATCACCTCTGATTCTCCTGTAACTCAGTGGAAATAATCCCAACAGCAGAAGTCTATCGTTGTAAGGTTTATTTTTCAACCCATCACCCACTCGGTCGCTCGTCCCTGCACTAGATCCAAGAGGTTTATGTCTCTTTTTAGCAGAGGGGGTGAAATAACGTTATACAACTCTAGGTGTGGGCGTGCATACGTCTTAAATAGTGTTGAGAATAAGTGTGAGGTGATAGCACGAAGTTGTCTTCGCATAAAGTGACGAGTCGCATTTGCCTTGGCTGCATCCTCTATCTAGTTCGGACTCGTGTGGAGGCTTTCTGTGGTTACTAAATCGAGATCGCGCTTTGAAGAGACATTAGGGAGCGGACTTCCATTGATGATGTAGATCATTTGCGTCGTGTGAGGCAGAATATGCATAACGTGAAACTTCGATTGGTTGAGGTTTACACCGTTTTCCACTGCCAATTTCTCAATAGATGTAAGGTCCTTTTAAAAGCTCAGTCGAATCCTCTTCACTACTAATGGACCTCTGGATCTTCGCATCGTCTGCGTAGTTCAGTGCTGGTGAGCTAACTAAGCCTAACAGTTCGTTAATTACTATCAAGAAGAGAAGTCGGCCGACGATGTTCCCCTGTGGATATGTGCCAGCTCACGTGCACTCTGTATACTTTGGTGCGAAACTTTCTATTCTCAAGGTAGTTTCTGAGACAAGATAGGATTTGGTCAGCGAAGCCCGTTTACACAACATTTTCGATTAGGCGTGCATGGGGTACTGTGACAAAGGCTTTTGCAAAGTTGAGAAATATTACGTGCAGCGGTATTTTACGGTCCAAACAGGATGTCCAACTGTCCAGTACGATGAGAAGATTAGATGCACACGACCTGCCTTTCCGAAACCCGTGTTGAGTATCATGGAGTATTTTATTCTTATCCATGTACTCCCTCATTTGTTCGTCCACCAGCCCTTCAATAACTTTTGATAATATAGGTAGTAGTGCGACTGGTCTGTAACAGTCTGGGTCTTCTATTTCCTCCTTTGAAGATTGGAGAGAGAGAGTAGCTTGTTTCCATTCAGCTGGGAATTGGTGTGACTCCAGTGAGTGCCTGAATAGGTCACACATCGGTGAACAGAGGACCTCTCCACATTTTTTCAAGACTATGGGGGGAATTTTTTCACAACCTGGTGGCTTACCTGGGCGTAAGTATTTTAGTTTCCTTAGTACTAAGTCAGGAGCGATACAATGGGTTGGCGTAGTACTCTGAACATATGGGCGCCTGGTTTAACTGATCAGAAATGTTGGTGTCGAAGATCTCGGCCATCTCTATGT
Source organism: Schistosoma turkestanicum (assembly GCA_944470395.2). Classification (NCBI taxonomy): domain Eukaryota; kingdom Metazoa; phylum Platyhelminthes; class Trematoda; order Strigeidida; family Schistosomatidae; genus Schistosoma; species Schistosoma turkestanicum. Next base: position 30,905,111 of record OX103973.1, read on the forward strand.
CGGTGAGGTCTTCCTCGTTTGGTCCTTTCAGAGAACACAACCCTTGATTAGATTAGATTTGATTAGATTTGAACATGAACCGAAACAGATGTTTCGGGTTTACCGCTATTCTGGCGGCTAGCTTCGTCTGGAATTGTCTCCTGTCACTTCGAAGTTTGATATTGCATCTGTTTCTCAATTCCAAGTAAAAAAATGCCATCGGAATCGTTCAAGGAGACCTTCCACTTGTGATAAGCTTTTCTCTTCGCTTGCTGCAAGCGTTCAGTGCCGCGCCCAACCCAAGTTCTTCTATTCCCGCGTTTTTGGTGTGACTACGGTACATAGTCTACGACAGTATTTTGGATGATATCTCTCTCAATGTTTGCAAGTGATCATCTACTGTCAACCTTCACCACTCCCGTGGCCATGGGGCATGTAGCAGAACCTCTCTCATAAGCGCATAATTTGCCCTAGTGTAGCAAAGATAAGGCTCGTTTTCGTCCTGTGTGAAAGTATCGTTTATCACCATGTTACACAAGACTGTGCCATGGTCATTACTTCCTAATGGTGCGCGGACGTGAACATCCTCAAAGAGGAGCCGGTCATTTGTTAACAGATAATCCAGGTTTAAGGACTTTCCCTCTATAGTCCATCTAGTGGCACTGCGTACGTCCTCAGTCAGCCCAGAGCTTCTAATGGCTGCTCCAAGTGGTCTTTGGAACCAACCAGTGGGAGTTATATTCTGATTACTAAGATTTAGAGATGGAGTATTGAAATTTCCAGCTAAGAGTATTTGATCAAACCCAAGGAGTGGCAGTTGCAGTAATGCCTCAATCAGTTTGTTTTTCTGGCCCTTAGCACATGAGGGGGGCCGGTAAATCCTTCTAATCAAATAATTTGTGCCATTAGTGTGGAAACAACAAGATTCTGTCAACTCAGTTATTTGGAGCACTCGGCTTTTAAATGGCTGTTGATATATATGGCCACTCCGCCTCCTGAATGGTGTAGCCTATTGCTTCGGAACAGTGTAATACCTTTCAAGCTCACTTCGTCGTCTGCAGTGTCAGGGGATTGCCATGTTTCAGTTAGGACTATGATCTTCAGATCCATCTGAGAGCATAAATTCCTGATTTCTAACAAACCTACCTCTTAGTTCTCTTACGTGGCTATAGAGGCACTTTGTGGTTTGTCTCAGCACCTAGTGCACATTTGCAGCAGCAGCCGTTGTCGAATTTTCTAACAAGTTATTCTAACCGGGTTGGCCAGTTCTGCAGGATTTTTGCCTGTGCAGTGAGTTCAATAGTATCTTGTGCCAGTGGTTGTTGACCGAGGTTAACTGTCACTTTTGTGCTTTCAATTTAGCCTCCCTGCTGTTGTCTCACAGATCTAGGTCGGCTTTCGCACCACCTGATGTGGGTAGACAGATCGTTCCTGTATCAAGCTTGTAGTGTTTCGGTCAGGTCTTCCCGGTTCCTAAATGTCACAGCCATCCGGCGTGGTGACTTGAAAGACGTAAGGCGTGACGGGCAGGGCAACCAAGAAATGCAGACAGACATCGTGATGTGAAGGAACAGGCTACGCAATAGCTATCGCTACTGTTGCACATCGTGCTCGTGAGCTTCGTCCAGGTTACCGTCAGCGAGTTCGGGTACACCGTGAACTACTATGGTGGGTCTGCTCTTGCGTGTCTGGCGCAGTTCTGGCTGCCGCTCGAGCCTACCACGGCTTGTCATGCCTGATGCGAATCAGCGAGGACAATTTGACCGATGGTCTTTGGGATGAAAGGATGATTTCTTTAGCAAGTCGCGCGGAGTCAAGAGTTACCTTCATGGGAAGGGGTTTACCTCGCGAGACATTTTGTTCTTTGAAAAGGCGGGATTAATAACAACCGGCAGTTTTGTCGGTGTGTTAGGCAGGGTTGTGGTAGACTTGGTCACTTTTCTTTACTGGTTTAGTGCCAGGCGATTTTGGTTTGGTCGTTTGGACTTTAGGGATGAATTTGAGTGGGACCTGTGGCTTTGTAAATGCCTCAGATACTGTACACAGAGAGCAAATATACCATAGCCATGGGCACGGGTGACTCAGCATGAATCGGTAGTACTCTTTAGGTACTGTAGTGTCGCAGTGACAATGTACCCATTTACTACTGAAGTCGCATTCAGAAGCAAATTCACTGATTTTGACTTGTAATGAGCAGGCAAAACAATCATCCTTATGCTGGACTGTGTCGACTAAGTCTTCGAACGTCTTTTTCTCCTATTCTTAACTAGCTTACTGGTCTTTTTAGGAAATAGGAGTGGTGTCTTGCTTCCTCTGTGGCGTTTGCGTTGAATGATCTAAAGTATCGACACTGAGAGGCGTACTATCGACTGACTGTTTGTTATTTTTTTTTTAACAACCCATTCGCACGATATTGCGATTTTAGACGCGCTATCAACCAAGGGGTTTATGCCTCTACAAGTTTTCCTGGTTGTTACAGTGTAATGTGTACTAGCTACCTTATTACCTAACATGATAATAGGGAGATTAGGAAGTGAAGACCGAGATAATTAAGATACGAGATCCACAAAAAGGGATTTAGGAAAGAGGAATTTAGTAGTATGTAATATAACTACAATGAATATAGTCTGAAAGCACTCCAAAATTGCAACTATACCTTTGACCGTATTGGTAAGTAACTTTTCGTGCATCCAGGAACTTGTCCACAAGTCCTGTGTTTGTGAGTGAGTGGATGTATGTGTGTTTGCCGAAGCAACCAGAAAAAGAGCAGTGGAGTGAGGCACGCTAGACCAACCGCACAATGGTTCTGACTTGGAATGGTTCCGATTCCCGAAAACGTTTTCAGATTGTCGACCGATGAATAGAGACAACTTTTTATATCTCCGGGGGTGATAAAGTTTCCTGTAAATGGAAGAAAGTCAGCGAAAACACATCAAGTTCGAAGGTTCACATCGAATCAAAAACGGTTGTATTAGTCACATTTTCGAAATGACAGGAAGCTAGGTGGTCAGTGTTACTCCTAGCGATTTTGATCTATCAGAAGATTTAGGTTTCCGTGTATATGTCAAGTGATTGATCTTCACTCACGTATTGGGGTAATGAGTTCCATTCGTTGCCGATTCTCTTGGAAAGCCAGAAGTCAGCCAACAAGTAGTTTTTTTGAGCTTGCGAACTTATCGTCCTGGATAGGTTCTTTCCTTTTGAAGTTTATAAAAATTAGGGCTTTTCAGAAGTAAATTTATTAATTACCTATCTATCACACCCCAATCTTGAGTTATTATCAAGTTTCGGACGGATGATGAATTCCAGTTCATATTGTGACTGGATCGCAAGTAGCTCAGTGTTATCCAATTTTTTCTATACATTGGTGACCGATATGCGTTATGATGCACTTCGAGGCGTTAATCAGCGAGTGCAAAATTCCAGACTAATTTCCGTCGGTCATTTTGAAGCTGTAGACTGTCACCATTATTTTTCGCTCTCCATATATTGATATTCTTTGCATGTAACATAGCAAGTAGAGGCAGGAGAGTGAAACGATCATCTTTCTTGATCTCCGTATACAATATACCGAATACTTTAAGTACAAAATGTTAAAAACAATCCACTCGAACATTAGGATTTCATTTTAATGAGCACACTTGAAGACAATTGTACATCACAGAAGTGAACGTTTAGGATAAACACCACTATACGCTCGAGGTGGTTATTACAGTAACATTCTACCAGCTTGTATGACCATGTATTCCTCAGTGAACAGTTTGCAACAGATACTCTGTAACTAAGACTACACACATATTGCAGTACTCACCAGGATTACGTGTTTGCAGGAAAAAATGCTTTTCCTTTATGGTTTGTACTATGTTTCTCATCTATCTCTATATAATTGATAATTACTTCTAATCAACCCTACAGGTTCATGAAGATCGCCAATGTAAGTTATCTTTGTCAATCATGGGCTTTAATTTGGTTGGACTGAATGATATAAACATTCTAACCTACGTTGAGGTCACACCTCATGGCATATATTTGAAGTGGATTTCTTATTTGTGGCATGCGGGTTATAACCATCTTTACGGAAAAATATTCAGTTTGCGCCCCAGTTGTCACGTATGGACCAGTGCTGAATTCAGAAAGAATTGGGTGAACACAGACAAACATATTGTATTGTTTGGAATCAAATAGAGCGCGGAACAACACGTGAAAGAATTATAATTTGTTTACATATATTACAATCACCAAGGTTTAAATGAGAATTCAGATTCCTATAATCTATCACATGACTCCTCCAAAGGTCTATCATATGTTCGTCTCACCGTATACTGGATAGAATGAGCTACCCTAAAAATACACTAGGAAGTGTTAGAATAAGCAACAGAAATGGAAAGGAATCACCAGATACTGAAGTTGAATCCGATGAATATGTTGCTTGTATGTACCTCAATCTTGCTTATTTAGAAACCGATTCATGGGTTTTCTTACATTCTTAACGACAGTGTCCGTAAATGATCATAGATGATTTCCACTGTAATCGGTGGCTTCTGCAGACTCTAGGCACTTTACAGTACAACGAACATTTTTCCCTTTCAATAAATTTGATGGAGTTTCTTCCGTCACCGGATCTTCACCATTTCTATATCGTAGCAGAAATGTATCTATAGCATTCTATACTACAAAAATGTTGAAGCAACAATAGAAGTTGTAGCACTTTTGAGCATCCCAAAGGAAGTTTCTGCCTAACTATCTGAGATCAGTGAACAAACGCTCACAACTAATACCACTTAAATAAAAATTCTCCAAACTTGTATCGAAATAAAAAGACTTGTCTATCACTAAGATCATGGGAACTACTTTCCCATTGAACATTATTCTCAATACTTAAATATTAATATCGGAATTCAAAGAAGTAATAGAAAGATTTCGGGCAATTTATAAAAAGAGTTAATGATAGCCAATGCGTATTGTTCGCCAAGAAACGGATCAAAATAGCCTGCACGTATTCGGTCAGGACTTAGACTATGCTGGTAAAAGAGTCCACTTTGAACGACGACTTTTTGACTTATGACTTATTTCACAATCTTTCGCTTTACGACAAAAATACGTATTGATCTTGTGCCACCAGTAAGCAAGCCTTGCTAATGATTACATTGAATCGTTAAAATTAAGTTAGGCGCGGAGTAATGTACAAAAGAATTTAAATTTGGTCCCAATACCAGAGCTACCTTCGCGCAATCCAATATCACTTTTTTCACGATCTAGTATAAACTGTTCTATTTTTTGTACTTAGTTGTTGTTATTTTGGTAAGGTTCCAGGTTTTCAGTATGGATTACGACCAACTTCAGATTTAAAAACCGACAAATATTCACTCCAAAATATTCCATTTACCTACCAATGTTGCCAACAGTTACAGTTAATGATAGTAATAAATTAAATGGTGTAGAAATGTTTGTTCTTTTATGTCTGGGAACAGATTTATATGAAAATATAAAAATTGTGTCGGAAATCTAATGATAACTTACGAAACGTATCGTTTGTTGATTTCTCTGAAGCATCTACTGAAGTCTAGTAATAAAAAAAACACTTGCTTAAGTTACAAAACTAACGATTATATTATTATCGACTTTCCACCCAATACTCATTCTATCTGAAACTAACAATTTCAATGTCGATATTGATATCCACTAACTTAAAACAGTTATCGAAATTAGAACACACATCCTTGACAAAGTAAATTCTGGTTTTGTAGTGAATCAGATCTATAAAATTTAGTACCGATAAGTCGGACGGCTCTAGTAGTTGCTCTCATTCAAAAATGTGGCTCTCACCTATGTAACTAACTTAGCTTGATAAAGAGATACAACGAAAGTTTTTGATTTGAAACTCATATTAAAGATACTCTTGATACAAAAATGTGAGTTGATTTCATTTTAAGTCTTTATCGAGTTTGAAACCTAAAATACTTATATGTATTTAGAGTTGTGCCGGTAGATGAATTTGAAGTGACTTAATTAACTGGAAGAACGGAAGTACTTTGTATGCTATTCACTGGACAATGGTAAATATGCTTAACTGAGCACTATCAGTTTGTAGAGTTCGTTTATCCTGACAAGGTCATAAATGATACCAGATGCGTTCGGAACTATTTTTTAAGTATAAACTTCCCACTTAAAATCCTTTTTTCATATTCTTAAGTTCTATGTCAGGATGTCAGCTATTCAGGGATGCCGATCACAGTGTCTCTATAAAAAAATTATCCTAATTTTGTTCAAAACTATGTGAAATCGTTCGAACCTGGTCATTGTAATTCATCTGATTGTGCAGGATTTTCATCATCGGAAACCATATTGGTTTAACAAGACACCACAGGTTTCGGTAGAAGACTGAGAGTAGCTCGCTCAATCAATATACTTTAAAACGTTTATTATTTAGCGGTGCTAAGTAGCAGAATTCCAAGAGTTGTACGCTTCTAATAACCCTATGTACACCTGTCTTACTTGACAGCCAATACTAGTGAGTCTTAATTGTGACGGTTTAACATTATTTATATTTTAGGATTTGATTTATAAAATATGAGTATAAACAAGTTTTAGAAATTCAGTTAGTGCATATAATGAAATCATTTCCCCCATCTCTCCTGCTTCAGTTATATTATTTTTCTCACTACCACTATTGTAAGCTATGCATTTAATTTACCAGGACTCATCAACTAAATTTATATGACCTTTGCATTGCCTTAACGACGTGCACATGTGATCATAGATGTAACTCTTGTTTTTTGTTTTTATCTCTTTTAAATAATGCCAACTTTTTATCATTCTTAAAACTTCTGTTTAATTTTTTACATATTATTTGTTGTACCAATTGTCAAGGGATATAAGTCAATTGTAACAGTTATCTAGGTCAGTCATAAAAGTGCAAAAAAATATCAGTACTCTTAAAAAATTTGTGTTTAAACATTACTTATGTAAGCATTGATAAATTACCTTAAATAAGGTAATTTATCAATGCTTACATAAGTAATGTTTAAACACAAATTTTTTAAGAGTACTGATATTTTTTTGCACTTTTATGACTGACCTAGATAACTGTTACAATTGACTTATATCCCTTGACAATTGGTACAACAAATAATATGTAAAAAATTAAACAGAAGTTTTAAGAATGATAAAAAGTTGGCATTATTTAAAAGAGATAAAAACAAAAAACAAGAGTTACATCTATGATCACATGTGCACGTCGTTAAGGCAATGCAAAGGTCATATAAATTTAGTTGATGAGTCCTGGTAAATTAAATGCATAGCTTACAATAGTGGTAGTGAGAAAAATAATATAACTGAAGCAGGAGAGATGGGGGAAATGATTTCATTATATGCACTAACTGAATTTCTAAAACTTGTTTATACTCATATTTTATAAATCAAATCCTAAAATATAAATAATGTTAAACCGTCACAATTAAGACTCACTAGTATTGGCTGTCAAGTAAGACAGGTGTACATAGGGTTATTAGAAGCGTACAACTCTTGGAATTCTGCTACTTAGCACCGCTAAATAATAAACGTTTTAAAGTATATTGATTGAGCGAGCTACTCTCAGTCTTCTACCGAAACCTGTGGTGTCTTGTTAAACCAATATGGTTTCCGATGATGAAAATCCTGCACAATCAGATGAATTACAATGACCAGGTTCGAACGATTTCACATAGTTTTGAACAAAATTAGGATAATTTTTTTATAGAGACACTGTGATCGGCATCCCTGAATAGCTGACATCCTGACATAGAACTTAAGAATATGAAAAAAGGATTTTAAGTGGGAAGTTTATACTTAAAAAATAGTTCCGAACGCATCTGGTATCATTTATGACCTTGTCAGGATAAACGAACTCTACAAACTGATAGTGCTCAGTTAAGCATATTTACCATTGTCCAGTGAATAGCATACAAAGTACTTCCGTTCTTCCAGTTAATTAAGTCACTTCAAATTCATCTACCGGCACAACTCTAAATACATATAAGTATTTTAGGTTTCAAACTCGATAAAGACTTAAAATGAAATCAACTCACATTTTTGTATCAAGAGTATCTTTAATATGAGTTTCAAATCAAAAACTTTCGTTGTATCTCTTTATCAAGCTAAGTTAGTTACATAGGTGAGAGCCACATTTTTGAATGAGAGCAACTACTAGAGCCGTCCGACTTATCGGTACTAAATTTTATAGATCTGATTCACTACAAAACCAGAATTTACTTTGTCAAGGATGTGTGTTCTAATTTCGATAACTGTTTTAAGTTAGTGGATATCAATATCGACATTGAAATTGTTAGTTTCAGATAGAATGAGTATTGGGTGGAAAGTCGATAATAATATAATCGTTAGTTTTGTAACTTAAGCAAGTGTTTTTTTTATTACTAGACTTCAGTAGATGCTTCAGAGAAATCAACAAACGATACGTTTCGTAAGTTATCATTAGATTTCCGACACAATTTTTATATTTTCATATAAATCTGTTCCCAGACATAAAAGAACAAACATTTCTACACCATTTAATTTATTACTATCATTAACTGTAACTGTTGGCAACATTGGTAGGTAAATGGAATATTTTGGAGTGAATATTTGTCGGTTTTTAAATCTGAAGTTGGTCGTAATCCATACTGAAAACCTGGAACCTTACCAAAATAACAACAACTAAGTACAAAAAATAGAACAGTTTATACTAGATCGTGAAAAAAGTGATATTGGATTGCGCGAAGGTAGCTCTGGTATTGGGACCAAATTTAAATTCTTTTGTACATTACTCCGCGCCTAACTTAATTTTAACGATTCAATGTAATCATTAGCAAGGCTTGCTTACTGGTGGCACAAGATCAATACGTATTTTTGTCGTAAAGCGAAAGATTGTGAAATAAGTCATAAGTCAAAAAGTCGTCGTTCAAAGTGGACTCTTTTACCAGCATAGTCTAAGTCCTGACCGAATACGTGCAGGCTATTTTGATCCGTTTCTTGGCGAACAATACGCATTGGCTATCATTAACTCTTTTTATAAATTGCCCGAAATCTTTCTATTACTTCTTTGAATTCCGATATTAATATTTAAGTATTGAGAATAATGTTCAATGGGAAAGTAGTTCCCATGATCTTAGTGATAGACAAGTCTTTTTATTTCGATACAAGTTTGGAGAATTTTTATTTAAGTGGTATTAGTTGTGAGCGTTTGTTCACTGATCTCAGATAGTTAGGCAGAAACTTCCTTTGGGATGCTCAAAAGTGCTACAACTTCTATTGTTGCTTCAACATTTTTGTAGTATAGAATGCTATAGATACATTTCTGCTACGATATAGAAATGGTGAAGATCCGGTGACGGAAGAAACTCCATCAAATTTATTGAAAGGGAAAAATGTTCGTTGTACTGTAAAGTGCCTAGAGTCTGCAGAAGCCACCGATTACAGTGGAAATCATCTATGATCATTTACGGACACTGTCGTTAAGAATGTAAGAAAACCCATGAATCGGTTTCTAAATAAGCAAGATTGAGGTACATACAAGCAACATATTCATCGGATTCAACTTCAGTATCTGGTGATTCCTTTCCATTTCTGTTGCTTATTCTAACACTTCCTAGTGTATTTTAGGGTAGCTCATTCTATCCAGTATACGGTGAGACGAACATATGATAGACCTTTGGAGGAGTCATGTGATAGATTATAGGAATCTGAATTCTCATTTAAACCTTGGTGATTGTAATATATGTAACAAATTATAATTCTTTCACGTGTTGTTCCGCGCTCTATTTGATTCCAACAATACAATATGTTTGTCTGTGTTCACCCAATTCTTTCTGAATTCAGCACTGGTCCATACGTGACAACTGGGGCGCAAACTGAATATTTTTCCGTAAAGATGGTTATAACCCGCATGCCACAAATAAGAAATCCACTTCAAATATATGCCATGAGGTGTGACCTCAACGTAGGTTAGAATGTTATATCATTCAGTCCAACCAAATTAAAGCCCATGATTGACAAAGATAACTTACATTGGCGATCTTCATGAACATGTAGGGTTGATAGAAGTAATTATCAATTATATAGAGATAGATGAGAAACATAGTACAACCATGCACATAAAGGAAAAGCATTTTTTCCTGCAAACACGTAATCCTGGTGAGTACTGCAATATGTGTGTAGTCTTAGTTACAGAGTATCTTGTTGCAACTGTTCACTGAGGAATACATGGTCATACAAGCTGGTAGAATGTTACTGTAATAACCACCTCGTAGCGTATAGTGGTGTTTATCCTAAACGTTCACTCTGTGATGTACAATTCTTCAAGGGTGCTCATTAAAATGAAATCCTAATGTTCGAGTGGATTGTTTTTAACATTTTGACTTAAAGTATTCGGTATATTGTATACGGAGATCAAGAAGATGATCGTTTCACTCTCCTGCCTCTACTTGCTATGTTACATGCAAAGAATATCAATATATGGAGAGCGAAAAATAATGGTGACAGTCTACAGCTTCAAAATGACCGACGGAAATTAGTCTGGAATTTTGCACTCGCTGATTAACGCCTCGAAGTGCATCATAACGCATATCGGTCACCAATGTATAGAAAAAATACGGTGGATAACACTGAGCTACTTGCGATCCAGTCACAATATGAACTGGAATTCATCATCCGTCGAAACTTGATAATAACTCAAGATTGGGGTGTGATAGATAGGTAATTAATAAATTTACTTCTGAAAAGCCCTAATTTTTATAAACTTCAAAAGGAAAGACCTATCCAGGACGATAAGTTCGCAAGCTCAAAAAAACTACTTGTTGGCTGACTTCTGGCTTTCCAAGAGAATCGGCAACGAATGGAACTCATTACCCCAATACGTGAGTGAAGATCAATCACTTGACATATACAACGGAAACCTAAATCTTCTGATAGATCAAAATCGCTAGGAGTAACACTGACCACCTAGCTTCCTGTCATTTCGAAAATGTGACTAATACAACCGTTTTTGATTCGATGTGAACCTTCGAACTTGATGTGTTTTCGCTGACTTTCTTCCATTTACAGGAAACTTTATCACCCCCGGAGATATAAAAAGTTGTCTCTATTCATCGGTCGACAATCTGAAAACATTTTCGGGGAAAACGGAACCATTCCAAGTCAGAACCATTGTGCGGTTGGTCTAGCTGCCTCACTCCACTGCTCTTTTTCTGGTTGCTTCGGCAACACACATACATCCACTCACTCACAAACACAGGACTTGTGGACAAGTTCCTGGATGCACGAAAAGTTACTTACCAATACGGTCAAAGGTATAGTTGCAATTTTGGAGTGCTTTCAGACTATATTCATTGTAGTTATATTACATACTACTAAATTCCTCTTTCCTAAATCCCTTTTTGTGGATCTCGTATCTTAATTATCTCGGTCTTCACTTCCTAATCTCCCTATTATCATGTTAGGTAATAAGGTAGCTAGTACACATTACACTGTAACAACCAGGAAAACTTGTAGAGGCATAAACCCCTTGGTTGATAGCGCGTCTAAAATCGCAATATCGTGCGAATGGGTTGTTAAAAAAAAAATAACAAACAGTCAGTCGATAGTACGCCTCTCAGTGTCGATACTTTAGATCATTCAACGCAAACGCCACAGAGGAAGCAAGACACCACTCCTATTCCTAAAAAGACCAGTAAGCTAGTTAAGAATAGGAGAAAAAGACGTTCGAAGACTTAGTCGACACAGTCCAGCATAAGGATGATTGTTTTGCCTGCTCATTACAAGTCAAAATCAGTGAATTTGCTTCTGAATGCGACTTCAGTAGTAAATGGGTACATTGTCACTGCGACACTACAGTACCTAAAGAGTACTACCGATTCATGCTGAGTCACCCGTGCCCATGGCTATGGTATATTTGCTCTCTGTGTACAGTATCTGAGGCATTTACAAAGCCACAGGTCCCACTCAAATTCATCCCTAAAGTCCAAACGACCAAACCAAAATCGCCTGGCACTAAACCAGTAAAAAAAGTGACCAAGTCTACCACAACCCTGCCTAACACACCGACAAAACTGCCGGTTGTTATTAATCCCGCCTTTTCAAAGAACAAAATGTCTCGCGAGGTAAACCCCTTCCCATGAAGGTAACTCTTGACTCCGCGCGACTTGCTAAAGAAATCATCCTTTCATCCCAAAGACCATCGGTCAAATTGTCCTCGCTGATTCGCATCAGGCATGACAAGCCGTGGTAGGCTCGAGCGGCAGCCAGAACTGCGCCAGACACGCAAGAGCAGACCACCATGGTAGTTCACGTTGTACCCGAACTCGCTGACGGTAACCTGGACGAAGCTCACGTGCACGATGTGCAACAGTGGCGATGGCTATCGCGTAGCCTATCCCTTCACACCACGATGGCTGTTAGCATTTCTAGGTTGCCCTGCCCGTTACACCTTACGTCTTTCAAGTCACCACGCCGGATGGCTGTGACATTTAGGAACCGGGAAGACCTGACTGAAACACTACAAGCTTGATACAGTTCGAGGAACGATCTGCCTAGCCACATCAGGTGTTGCGATAGCCGACCTAGATCTGTGAGACAACAGCAGGGAGGCTAAATTGAAAGCACAAAAGTGACAGTTAACCTCGGTCAACAACCACTGGCACAAGATACTATTGAACTCACTGCACAGGCAAAAATCCTGCAGAACTGGCCAACCCGGTTAGAATAACTTGTTAGAAAATTCGACAACGGCTGCTGCTGCAAATGTGCACTAGGTGCTGAGACAAACCACAAAGTGCCTCTATAGCAACGTAAGAGAACTAAGAGGTAGGTTGTTAGAAATCAGGAATACGTGCTCTCAGATGGATATGAAGATCATAATCCTAACTGAAACATGGCTATCCCCTGACACTGCAGACGACGAAGTGAGCTTTCCAGGCATTACACTCTTCCAAAGCGATAGGGTACACCAAACGGGAGGAGGAGTGGCTATTTATATAAACAGACACTTAAAAGCCGAGTGCTCCAAATAACTGAGTTGACAGAATCTTGTTGTTTCCACACTAATGGCACAAATTATTTGATTAGAAGGATTTACCGGCCCCCCTCATGTGCTAAGGGCCAGAAAAACAAACTGATTGAGGCATTACTGCAACTGCCACTCCTTGGGTTTGATCAAATACTCTTAGCTGGAAATTTCAATACTCCATCTCTAAATCTTAGTAATCAGAATATAACTCCCACTGGTTGGTTCCAAAGACCACTTGGAGCAGCCATTAGAAGCTCTGGGCTGACTGAGGACGTACGCAGTGCCACTAGATGGACTATAGAGGGAAAGTCCTTAAACCTGGATTATCTGTTAACAAATGACCGGCTCCTCTTTGAGGATGTTCACGTCCGCGCACCATTAGGAAGTAATGACCATGGCACAGTCTTGTGTAACATGGTGATAAACGATACTTTCACACAGGACGAAAACGAGCCTTATCTTTGCTACACTAGGGCAAATTATGCGCTTATGAGAGAGGTTCTGCTACATGCCCCATGGCCACGGGAGTGGTGAAGGTTGACAGTAGATGATCACTTGCAAACATTGAGAGAGATATCATCCAAAATACTGTCGTAGACTATGTACCGTAGTCACACCAAAAACGCGGGAATAGAAGAACTTGGGTTGGGCGCGGCACTGAACGCTTGCAGCAAGCGAAGAGAAAAGCTTATCACAAGTGGAAGGTCTCCTTGAACGATTCCGATGGCATTTTTTTACTTGGAATTGAGAAACAGATGCAATATCAAACTTCGAAGTGACAGGAGACAATTCCAGACGAAGCTAGCCGCCAGAATAGCGGTAAACCCGAAACATCTGTTTCGGTTCATGTTCAAATCTAATCAAATCTAATCTAATCAAGGGTTGTGTTCTCTGAAAGGACCAAACGAGGAAGACCTCACCGACATAGAGATGGCCGAGATCTTCGACACCAACATTTCTGATCAGTTAAACCAGGCGCCCATATGTTCAGAGTACTACGCCAACCCATTGTATCGCTCCTGACTTAGTACTAAGGAAACTAAAATACTTACGCCCAGGTAAGCCACCAGGTTGTGAAAAAATTCCCCCCATAGTCTTGAAAAAATGTGGAGAGGTCCTCTGTTCACCGATGTGTGACCTATTCAGGCACTCACTGGAGTCACACCAATTCCCAGCTGAATGGAAACAAGCTACTCTCTCTCTCCAATCTTCAAAGGAGGAAATAGAAGACCCAGACTGTTACAGACCAGTCGCACTACTACCTATATTATCAAAAGTTATTGAAGGGCTGGTGGACGAACAAATGAGGGAGTACATGGATAAGAATAAAATACTCCATGATACTCAACACGGGTTTCGGAAAGGCAGGTCGTGTGCATCTAATCTTCTCATCGTACTGGACAGTTGGACATCCTGTTTGGACCGTAAAATACCGCTGCACGTAATATTTCTCAACTTTGCAAAAGCCTTTGTCACAGTACCCCATGCACGCCTAATCGAAAATGTTGTGTAAACGGGCTTCGCTGACCAAATCCTATCTTGTCTCAGAAACTACCTTGAGAATAGAAAGTTTCGCACCAAAGTATACAGAGTGCACGTGAGCTGGCACATATCCACAGGGGAACATCGTCGGCCGACTTCTCTTCTTGATAGTAATTAACGAACTGTTAGGCTTAGTTAGCTCACCAGCACTGAACTACGCAGACGATGCGAAGATCCAGAGGTCCATTAGTAGTGAAGAGGATTCGACTGAGCTTTTAAAAGGACCTTACATCTATTGAGAAATTGGCAGTGAAAAACGGTGTAAACCTCAACCAAACGAAGTTTCACGTTATGCATATTCTGCCTCACACGACGCAAATGATCTACATCATCAATGGAAGTCCGCTCCCTAATGTCTCTTCAAAGCGCGATCTCGATTTAGTAACCACAGAAAGCCTCCACACGAGTCCGAACTAGATAGAGGATGCAGCCAAGGCAAATGCGACTCGTCACTTTATGCGAAGACAACTTCGTGCTATCACCTCACACTTATTCTCAACACTATTTAAGACGTATGCACGCCCACACCTAGAGTTGTATAACGTTATTTCACCCCCTCTGCTAAAAAGAGACATAAACCTCTTGGATCTAGTGCAGGGACGAGCGACCGAGTGGGTGATGGGTTGAAAAATAAACCTTACAACGATAGACTTCTGCTGTTGGGATTATTTCCACTGAGTTACAGGAGAATCAGAGGTGATCTGATTATGGTGTACACCACATTAAGCACGCCAAACCATCCCAACGTGCGCATTTTACCGATGCATCACCACCACTCCGAGGCAATCCTCTAAAGATTGCACATCAAAGAGCGAATACTCAAATTCATGCACACTCCTTCTCATTGTCAGTCGTCGCAGCTTGGAATGCCCTCCCAGCCGAGGTGACCACAGCCCTATCAGTGGACAGCATTACGAAGAGGCTTCATAATCATATACTAACATACTTATTATCATCTGCCTTTTGGACAAGCTGTGCATTATGCATATCTTGAGACCTGCTAGTTGTTATCATTGCCATCTCCTTAGATCAATCAATTATTCTATCTCGCCCGTCATCTCTGTTTCCTCTTCCTTGCTTACACCTCGGTCCTCTCTCAAAATCTTCACTACCAATTATTAAACTATACTATCAATATATTAGTTCTGAAATCTTATTCATATCATCATTTCAGTTTTATCCTTATTACCCTTATTACTCTTTAAATTGCAACTATCTGATCTCCTGTCTGGTTATTTGATGGCTGCCAGTATCCAGAAACCCCGACTGCCCTGAAACAAACGTTTTCATTCAAATCCCGAGACATACAAACTCACAACCAACTACCAACTGACTAGAATTAGACAGTTGAGTGGCTAGACCTCCATCCATTGGAAACCACCGAACACGTGAAACCGTACTGAAAGAACAAGAATCGAGCGAAAAGAAATCAACTGGTTTACACTAGCTCGTGAAAAAGGTATTGGATATTGTACAATCTTGACTTTCAGAACGGCGCAATCTCTGAATAGTCGGTTACGCTGTTTGTGTATATCAATCCTGCAAAGGTGATGATATCATCATCAGAGAATCTGTAAACCCTAGAAGTTAGTTGTGCTTTGTGTAATTTGTCTCTTTGAACTATGAAGTTATTATTGGTAACATAAAGCGCGTGTATATTTGTTACATAATTATATTTTATCACTTAGGTTTCCTGTCCTCTATCAATGATAAAACTTTTCCTTTACATTTTGATAATATTTTCATATCTCGCTCTATATACGGACTAACATTACACAGTTCCTGTATATCTAGAAGTACTCCCAAATTTTGTTGTCGGTGTAACTTGATGATGACAGTTAGCTATAAAGATGAACTTGAATATGCTCTAGGATGTCAGTGAGGCAAAAACGTATGAAATTTTTTATTTTGGGTCGGGGTCTCTGTTAATAATATGCAGAACTACACACGGTCGCAATGAGATAAAATGCAACAGAAAACCTGAAGGCAGAATTATATTTTAGATAATTTCAACTGATAAATCCATTGGAGCATACCAAATTACTAACTCAAAAATTATAACTCTGTTTCATTAATCACCCAATATTCGATCAAATAGTAAGGACGGTGAAATTCCTAATGTTCTTGAATCCGTTTGGTAATCAAGAATGTAGTTTACACATGAGATTCTCCATTCTTGTGAGCTGGCAAAATCATATTTTGAACCCTATTAGTTCCATGCTCAGCATCATTTGAGAATGTTTGTGAATGATCTCTGTATATGCTGCTTCGACAGCTTGAGTGTCTAAATCTTTAATATTTCAGATCAGAGACCTGTACATTACGTCCTCTACTGAACCCTTGAGCCTTCACTGCACATACGTGTTAATAAACATGATCTCTGACTTCGGGTTTTTTTCAGAAATCGTTGCACTAATCACTCGAAACAAAGCAGTTTCTTTCATATGGTTAATCCCCCGAAGGAATGTTACATAGTTCTGACTATTTTCGTCCGCGTTATTTCTTATTACCGAGACTAGTTGATGTCATTTTGTTGTCAGCTATCATATGAATACCTTTGACTTGTCGTTCTTCACAATAACCAGTCAAACAAAAATTTCGTTGTATCCGTTTAGTTGATGTAAAAAACTATGAACGAGCGACAGTAGATTTATTTGCTAGGCCTCACAAATTAGAAGCTAACCGCGATTAATAATGTTGATTGCAGTAATGAATTATCTTCCGGCAACATTTAAAAACAAAATTATGATTCTTTAGTAAGTATGTGATATAACTGCCAACTCGGAGTTCTTTTGGAGATTGATTGACGTATAAAACCCTCCTTCAAGTAAGTTAAAAGATACTTGTTTGCATAATTAAGCATGTTATGTTAAACAAGTTAAACCTGTTCTGTTGGTCGGTTCATTCATTGTTTTTAATTGCAGTTTATTTTAGTGGTACTCACCGACAATACGGCCTTGTAAGTCGTTACCACATACATTGTGTTATTGGAATTATCTGTCGATCAGAACTGCAACGAATATATTTTCGTTATGCTTAAGGGTGCCTATCATTCACCTAACTGGATTATTATCCACCTTAACAGCATAAGCTTTCGTGAATGTGTCTAAAACGCATCGGCCTATATTTTTTACATATTTCCTTCCACCCATGTCTAATCTCAATTAACTGATTTGCTTCGGTCTTCCAAGAAAGGCCAAAAACCATCTTGGTGGCAACCCACATGGGAATTAGTTTGATTAATATAGTGTCCTGAAACACCAGCCTATAACATCTAAAGCTTAACGAGGGCTCATGAAGTGCAAGCTTGCGGGAAACCAAGGTTGGTAATCGACCACAGGCGTGGATATGTAGACAAAATATTGCCTAACCAAGACATAAATCTGCCTATGAATTCGTTGACTGTTTGACTGAGCCATTCAGGTAGGTACAAACTGGCTGTTTCGTTTACGTCGCCACACCTTATTAGCACAGAAAGATAAGACTGTCAGGACAACTCCAGTTTTAACAGTATTATCGATAATAGGAAAGACTAGACTCGAGATACAACTCGAGAAAATATGGACTAGTGGAATGAAATGTAAGAATACTGTAAAGTGATTTAGAAAGACAGGAACTAAGATAAAAAATAAATATGACCGTTCCATTGCCAGTGACCTATGTTACCTAAAAAC
>OX103973.1:30923839-30978839 GCA_944470395.2 Schistosoma turkestanicum
AATGTCATTGATTATTAAAGACCAAACTGCAATGGACATGGTAAAACTTTTTGTCGATTGTCCTGATTAGTTTAATCGAAAATCGTGAAACTGAACAATGCTTTCAGGTTTCCAATGGTAGCCCAACACTGATCAGTTCATGACTTCAGTGAAAATCAATGATCTCCACAATCCTAGACTGACAAAATAATGTTTTCATCACATATATTTAATCTATCACTCCTCACAACACTGTGTATACAAATGTTATGTCTATTGAGAGTTTTAATCACTTGAGTTTTCCGACAGTCTAATGTTTATTGACTGACATATTTTCAGTAGCTAAAACTCACTTTATTACTTCATGGTTTTTAAAATGCTGGTTTCATTAAAGTGTCTTAGTGATCATAAGATATTATTATGATGGAGATCTTCGCCAGAAGCTGACAATAACCAGCGAACCATTAAGATCTAGCCAAAACTGGTTGGTTGTATTGCTGGAAATTATAGTTTCTCATTAGAGTTTATCCACGATTATACTCTGGAACGAAGCCAGATCATCATTCACAACAGCAAGTACGGCGTTTTCGAATCATCGAGGGGAAATGCATTTTCAAACTTGATCATTCTGTGATAGATTACCAAATGACTTCAGTTAGTGATGAGAAGAAATGTAGGAATCCACAGAATCACAAAAAGATCATCTAACCTGATAATAATAGTACACTTTACTATTTGTACACTTTTTTGCGAAGGTCATAGCCTCTGAAAGTTACTATATCTGCTATAGGACAGTCCACCATTGATTACATAGAGTGTACCAAGGCAAAATTTTAGCATCTTAGTAATTCAATTACATTAGCTATTCTTCAGTATTCATTTAAGATTTAACAATGTGTACAGAAACCATCATTCTGAAGACCAGACTGCAATGCTATATGAGAAATTTTCACACAAATGTTTAGAGGATGTTAAAGTTAGTAGCGAACTACCTAATGAATCACACCTCTATGAATCAGGTGTTTTTTAAAAATTTGAACACTTGGGAAAATCCTAAAATTGTGAAAGAATATTTAAATATGTTTAAAAGCAGATTGCTAGTTATAAAAATTAATGTCTTTCTGTTCTTCTATGAAGCGTGACTAATGGTGTCGTCCAAACATCATTTCGATAAACAGTTATATCGATAAGTTATTGAAACCTCTATTTCAAGTATTAATCTAGCTGAATAACGAGATTTTCCCTATGAAATGCGACCGAATCAAGAGTTGATACCATAGCTAATGATCAACGCCTAAAAAATCTAAGTTAATGATAATTTTGTATAGAATAATCAAAATATTTTGAAGACTTATTCCCTTTAAGAGATGATGAAGTTACGTTCGACCTAGAAACACTTTCGATCACAAAACGATATCTTCTAGAAAAGTAAAAAAAGCTATGTAACTCTGGTTGTTTGGATCTATTAGTTCAAAAATTAACATCATCATGAGATCTGAAGACTGAGAATCGAACTTAAATCGGGGCCAAAGAAGAGAGGATTGAAATCGGAATGAGATTAGAAGATTTAATGACAAAGTATCACTTCTCTACCGTATTTAGCCAAAACCAATCCGTCTTATGGTCGGAGATCGAATTCGCAAAGCGGGAAAATTCATATGAAGATGACACTGATTTGTAGAATCATTCAACACAAATGAGGTCATCATAAAAACTTGACTTGTCAATTAAAACTAAATGATATGATAATGTTTACAAGAGTAATTGGGATGAGCTTGAGAATAATAATCTCAAAATCATCATGATCATGAAAGTAAACTGTAAAATCTTATTGTCCTACTATAACAGTATTATCTACATGCAACTTAATTCTTGCTTTGTTTATATTTTATCTAATTTGATAACCATCAAGCAGTCTCAAGTATCTCCTGTGTCTATAAGGAATCGTAGAAGGTTGAAAAGAGTTTCTCATTCCTGCACTGATCAGTATGTTTATCAAATGCATAACATAGAACTTTCACTTTAGTTACCGGTACTTTTTTGTTTGTTTACTTTAGAATATGGCTGTAACTTATGGGTAACACTTTTTGTCATTACTAGTTATTGACTTTGTCATTACTCTCTAGCACTAATGTATTATGTTTTAGTCAGTTTAGTTGATCAGATTATCGATATCTAAACTAGTCGACAGACATATTTGTCAGAAAACACAAACACTTTTGCTCACCAAGTCTTTTACATTTCATTGTAGAAATAGAACTTTAGAATAACCGACATTAATATAAAAGCTATTTAATATGCACGAAATAGGTCAATCATCTGATAAAGGGGTCTAAAATGGATACGAAAACATATCTGTTATCTATAATATCCTGAGTAAACAACACCATTCACACATCTTATATCTTATATTCAATAGACGAAATACTACCAACAATAATCATTACATGTATCAGTCAGCCTTCAGTAAAAATTAAGACATCTAGGTAAGTGGATAAAAAGTCTTTCCATCAATTAGCACAAACTAATCCAAGAATAAATATTCAATACTTTTTAATTTTTCAGTATTATCCAATTTCATGTCATTTTCATTATAAAAATTACTGACGAAATATTTGTATCATTTTAATTTAACAAAATGATAGATATTTTAACAACAGAAACAAAGTTAGCTTCACTATTGAAAATGTCAAAACGATGCGCATTTGTACATTGACGATGCACACAAATAACTTGAATTACAAATATAAAACTCTGAAACAATTGATAGAAGATAAATAAAATAGAAAAAAACCAATCAAACACTGATGTATATATATATATATATATATATATATATATATATATATATATATATATATATATATATATATATTGATCATAGTACTCAAAATAGTCGATTATCCCTTTTCTACATCATTTGTCGTATATATATAATGGAAGTATTGATTTGTGATATTTGATAAGATGATGAATCAATCGGGAAAGATAATAATTGGAGAGTGTTTAAAAGATTCAAAATAAACAGACAAAACAAATCTATTTTCCCTTTAAACATACTGATACTCTTTTTTTTATGTATATATATATAGTAAAATATGCGAAATCGAAAGACATCCTAAACGATAATAAAAAGGTTGCTTCATCAGTTGTTCAGTAGTTGTTTCATTTAAATATTGATTTTTCTGTAAATGTACTTATAGTAGTAGTCATTCACAATATAATTTATTTTGAAAGAACACCAACAATAGTCAAAAAAAATAATAAGTTATAATTTTAAAAAGTGTCTTTTTTCAAAGTTTAACCGACACTTCCGATGAGGAATTAAATGAACCCGACAGAGATGATGTTGATGATAATATTGATGTATGATGATGATGATGATTGGGTGGTGGTGGTTGTTGGTGTCGAATGATTTTTGATGTATTCAATGATTGTTTTGAATAGTTCACTTGATGATTTAAAGTTGACGAAGATGAATCGGATTCATGCTTATAATTTGAATTATATGAATGTTCAAGTTTCATTTGGCCTTGTGCATCTTTATTTAATCGCTTTAAATTATTTTTATAATTATCATTAATACTGTTTGTTTGGTGTTTATTATTATTATTATTATGTGATAAATCACTATTTACAGATTTCGATTTTAATTCATTTGATTTTAAATTATTATGTTTATGATTTATAGGGAAAAGTTTTCGACATGGAGCAGTGGATTCCGATTTTTGATAGGCATACAATGAATTCGGTGTAATAAAATACTTTTTATAATCTCGTAATTGTTCTTCTCTTGTCATACCAGTTGTTGGTCGAATATTTTTTAAGCGTTTAGCTAATTCCTGTGTGTATGTATTAGTTGAAAGAAGAAAAAAAAAGTGATATTTAAAACAGAAGCTATTGAAATGAATGTATATATATTTGTGCATTTTGTATACCATGGAAAAATAGTGTATTTTTCAAATTTCCACAACTGTAGTCCCGTTTCTTTTTTTTGGAGCTTTACGTTCATTTGATTTTTTTTACATCCTGCTTTACGTAATGTTATCGTTTGAATGGGCCTATAGCTTTCTCACTTTCGGTATAATTTATAAATTCGTTTGAACATAGATAAAAAAAAATCAGTTCGTTTTATAATCGAGTCGGTAGATCTATCGTAGTGAGTCTACTTGCAGCAATGCACACTTAACGCATCTGTCAGTAATTATACGTTACGCTGTATTTTCAAATATGATACGGCTTGGTTAAATGACACTCAGTTTGTTAAATTCAAACAATAAACAAATATCTAGGTGTTGGATTAGTAGAATAGAGAAGAGATCAAAAAGTAGAGAACCAGTAAAATAAATAATTACGAAGAACAAAGTTATCATAGAACAAGTATGAAGATCAAGAGAGAAATATTTAGAGAATAAATCTATGTTGATGTGACGAAATTCGGTTCATAATACTTACAAACAGTTGTTTTTACAAGGTAGTTATTGTGGGTCTATGTTCGAGTCGAACAAAATTAGTGCATACATCCTGGAAAGACTTTAGAAACTGCAAACTTAAAAAGCATAGAATGTTCAGTTCATGACAAACTTACATAGTTTTCTATCTGGATTTTTTCGTTTTGACGCAAACGATTCAATGTCGAATGGTATAATCTACGTACAGCTATTTCATCATGTAAAAATTTTGCTGAACAGCTTAAACTTGAAGATGGTCGCTGACTTTGATACTTCAAATAATCTTCGTACATATTATAAAATGCTATTGTTTGATCACTCGGGAGTGGTTTTGAATTTGGATCTTTCCATGGTGGACGGATATGTAACCGATGAACCTTTTTATTAAGAGTTTTCAAAGCATCTGCAATTTCGTCTACATTAATACGTTCATTATTCACATTATAAATATTAGGACTATGAAATGAGAGTTTGGTTTGTTTTTTCTGGTTATCATTTTTGTTTAAAGATTGCCGCACTGGGGAATTTCTAGACGTTTGATAGTTAGTTTCATTACTAGAAAGACCAGTAATATCACTAGAAGATAAATTTGATCGTTCTTCGATGTCATTGTAATTCATTGAATCACTGTACACATCCTTCACTACAGCTTTCTTCTTATTTATTTTATTAGGATTGTTATCTGGTTTATGAGACAATGAACTTTTACCCCGATTGTTTCCATCTCCTTTTATTTTCCTAATCTCGTCTTCGTCCTCAGTGCTGTGATATGTTTCGTCGCTTAGATCAACATCTCCATTCCGTTTATACGGATTACCTCGCTGTTGTTGTTTTAACATCAAAGTTTTATTGTTTGGCTCAAGTGAAGCCGAATGCGTGAGCTCAGAATCTTTTTTATCATCCTTTTTCAATGGTTCCAGGATCGACTCACTTGTTGTTATAAAAATAACGATATAAATAACAATTGTTAAAGAGATGGCAGAAAGAATAAGAATAGTTAGCTGTCAAAATATATATTAAACGACAGAAGCGTTGTACATTTTTTAATAGAATCCGTTTATCTACATATACTAGTTTTCAGTGAGTGGATTATATAATAATCATAATAATAATAATAATAGTAATAATAATAATAATAAATAATCTGAATAAAATGATAAAAAGAGTAGTTTAACAAAGCAATATCATTTGTATTGAGATTTCAATTTCTTCACAGGCATTCCAATAGTTTTATCTTTTTGGTTAAGTCAACTGAACACATCAGAATTACTACTCATAGAATTTAGGTAACAACCTATGAATCAACGCTTACCCAGGTTTTTAGATCTATAAGCTACAATTTTTAACAGTAAACAGGTTCCGTATTGATTAAGAGGACTGAATTTGGTACTCGACATGTCCAAATCACATTTTATTGGTTACAGCAAAGATTGTGTAGATATGTGATACAGTGAAGCTGTTGCAAATTTACTGAGTGGATTGATTGTCTTGCTTCTGCGCAAAAATTTCCTATTAAAAGTTCTAGGCTATGCAGCTTTTAGTGTTCAAAGTTTGAAATGGACATTTACGAATAGTGATGAAGGTGAGCTGTCAACTTAATTGCTCACGAAAACAGCTAATATACTTATCAGAATATTAGGACAAAGTTTTAATGTCATCATGTAACGATTAATAATTTCATTCCACTAAAATTTAGTCAAAAACTGCATATTCACAAAATGACTTTGTTACACAAAGTTCACTTTTTGTTTTGGTTTGAAACTGTACAGACTAGACATTGATGACAGCAAACAGATGTGTTAAAGTAAGTCTTTATGATTTTGTTAGACTTAGTAGACGTTACTGAGGCATGTAGCATATCTTATAATACACTATAAAATTGATTTTATAAATACTTCATATACAAATGTTTTTATGTCTATCAAAACTGTTTAGCTAATTTGCTCTGAACTACACTATAAAAAACCAATTTAACCTCCTTCATTTTATTCTACTTAAACCTTAATATTTAATACTGATACTTATACAAATGGGACAAACACTGACATTGCTAGATTAAAAGAAAGAAGCCAGACGCTATAAACTGTGATCTGTGTTTGGCTGAAAACCTAATTTGGGGCCCTCACTGCTGAGAAACGTTTTAAATTCTGGCAAACCATTAGATAGGAGATTTGTACAAGCACTGAAACTTGAGCATTCAATTTGAAATTGTTCGTACCTAGGAAACTGTAACAAGCTCTAGCAGAGCAAACAGGTTGGTTCTTAACGTCACCATGATTCTTCCGCGTTTAATAGCGAGTATGACCGTACAGAAATATAGTTTAACACTTTTATATTATTAGTGATGCTTTAAGACTGAAGTTGGTCAGTTTTCTGTTACGTAAGTTCATCCTATGCGGACTGCCTCAATACCGTCATTAAGCCGCAAGCACTATAAGCAGAGGTGAACAGTGGCTGTCAGTGGAAGCGCGTTCCCTGGATTTCACTGCTAGCCACTATTCATCCCTGCTTAAAAAAAAGCAAAAGGATAAATAATTTTTGTAGTACGAGGTTTATTTTACAGTGCAATACATCTTAATATATTCCTTATGTTCTCTTAGTTATGAGGCATTGCAAGTTCGGTTGTATTGGTGTTCACTTTGGTTCGTTTATATATTTATCAAGTGCATCATAAATATCATTTGTCACGTTTATTAATCAAACTTCATTTTAGCTGCTCTGTGTTGAATAGACAATATTTCCTGTACCTTAGTTTCAAGTTATGTGAGGACTGAAACTTGATCGTATAATTGCTACATAGTCATCTAGTTTTAAGTACACTCTGAGGTGTTTTCGGTCAAACTTGAATTAACATGGTCTTGGGACATACATCTTTCATCACGCAAGCGTTGTGCAGGTGCATCAAAGGTGTAAAAAATTCTTCTCTGGAATGGGTTCCTAAATACTTACACATCGTCCCTTAAAATCGTTAAATAGTCCAGCAGAACTGAATATGAAACGTGGTTGTCGATGTAATTATAATTTAGACATGCTTGTTTCGATCAGTAAAATTAATCGATGAACTTGACTATCACAGCTACTCAGGAATAATTTAATCGTAATACATGTTAATAATGGCCCACATTTGCTAAACTAATAACCAAGTAAAACTTGTTAAGTTTCGAAACTGTGAATGCTTTAAAAGAAACTCATTCTGATCATGGAGCGTTGAAGTCCGCTGCTTAAAGTCTAGTTTTACCGTTCTAAAAAATCCCATTCAAAAGGAAAACAAAAAAAGCTGACCAATATAGAGCATACTTTGAGAAGACTAGGTGTTAACGTGCAGGGTAGGCACTAAAATTTCAACTTCCTTTTATCTAAGAAAGAAATGGAGATTTTACGCACGAATTTTTTTCTTGGAAATAAAGACTCGGAATTTATGTCTGATCGGCTAAAACTGACGAAAAATTGTCTTTCACGCAAAACTACACTTATAACATATTTATATGCAAATATAAACATGATATCGAGAAAATGGAAAATGCAAAAAACTTCGAAAATTTTTTTAACATATATGTTTGCACTGCATTAATATTTCATGTGAGTGTGAACATGTTAAATTCATCGGACAATTTATCAGCAAATGTATAAAATTTGGGATATTTGGCTATATACTTTAACTACAGTTGAGAATCTTGTAAAAAGTGTGATTTCAATAATCTTCATACTATATTATACATGTATATATATATATACATAAGTATGTATGTCATACTGAAATAAATAAAATTTCCGCTCTATGATTACTTTTAGATCATAAAATTCATATGTTTATCTTTTTGCTAACTTACGGATGTTCATCAAAGAATTCAAAATCTACAGATTCAGCTGGATCAGCTGGGTAGACATCAAAGTATTCAGGCAGTTTTCCAGAAGTAGACATGTAACTTCAACCTTTTGTAAGCTTCAGTTCAGCTGATAGGTGCCTTGTGTGCTAGGGGAGTGTAAGGAGAAGCGTGCCAGATTGTCTGGAACAGGAAATAACAAGAGGATAGGTGAGATGATTCAGTATTCACATAAAATGCACTTACATTTAAGATAGGAATCAATTGGAAGAAATCAGAAATAGCACAAGCACGAGATTCGGACGAAGTGTACGAGAATTTAAAAGTCAGTAGAGTGGGGTCCTGAATGCTTTACAGACATTACGCTTAGACGAAGCGGGAGACAGTAAACATTATGTATCGATGATTTTAGTAAGTAAAACAAAATAAGTATATTTGGAATAAAAGGTCGAAATACCATAATTTTGCCTAGTGCTTATTTCTCATACCGAACCGTTTGATCAGTTGGTTTCTTTGTGCTCTATTCTTGTTTCTTCACTACGGTTCCAGGTGTTTGGTAGTGTCCAATGAATTGGGTTCTAACCACTCGAATGTCTAACTCTAGTCACTTGGCAGTTGTTTGTGAATTTTTATGTCAGTCAGGCTGAATGAATACGTTTGTTTCAGGACGGTATAGTTTCTGAGTATCGGCAGTTTTTACATTACCATACAAGAGATCAGTTATTTTCGATGTGGAGAATAATAACAAAACTCTAGTGCTAGTAAGAAGAGGTTTTCAGAACTAAGTAAATAAATAGATGATTTAGTATAATAATTAGTACTGAAGATTGTGAGATAGGCGAGATAGATTAACTTAGCGATCTGAGATTGAAGTAATAAGAACTCGCAGGTCTCGATACATTCATCTCTCACAGCTCGTCAACGAGGGAGATCATAATCCGTATGTAAGTACTTGTTTATCAAGTCTCTCTTTAAAGCTGTCCATTCAGGGCGCTAGTGTCACCTCGGCCCGCAGAGCATTTGAAGTTGCAACGACTCTTAATGAGAAGAAAGGTCACGAACTTGAGTGTTCGCGCCTCGATGCACAGCTTCCACGGAGAGGGAGTGCGAGGACGTTGAAAACCCCAAGTTGAGGGGGCATATTTTTCTCAAACAACTTTAGGAAGAACCCCGTAGAAATAGGACAAAGTCTTCTTTGCATAAACTGAAGAGTTGCATTGACCTTGGTTGCGTCCCCTATATGGTTCGAATTGGTGTGGAGGCTCTCAGTGATTAATAAACACAGATACCGCTCTGAGGGCATAGTTGAAGAATACGGTCGCGACTATTTACTGGGATCCAGTCTTAGAGAGCTAGTTCTGCCCTCGGATTCAATCCTATACCTACACCAGCAGGAAGCAGCAGTAGGACTTCTACATATACGTAGCGTAAGTTGTCTCTCTTTCTGCGCTAGATGATGATTTTACTCTGATCGTGTATGCGCATTTTTGAGACGTGACATACATCGATTGTATGGGGTTATAAAGTCCTAGTTAATGAAGTGAGTTGTACCATTTACCACAAGGTTTGAACATAAAAAGCTCCAATATGTAGTCTAGAATGGGGTTGAAGGAGACCAAGACCAAAGTATACGTGGGCTCATACCGTTTGCTTTGGCGGCGCGAGGTGCCGAACTATCGAAGGAAGAATTGGCCAAAGAGTTAAGAGTTATTACAAGGTGTAGAAGGAATTTGTTTGTGATCGTTTGCTTATATGGTTGTGAAATAATTTCCCGGCTGCACACACGGTGGGAGGGTTCTGATTGTCAGAAGAGGTCTCGCACTCATGACTTTCGGAAGAACCGATCTTCCATCGTGAGATGTCATGACTCTTCTGCTAAAGACCTTCAAGCTCCCAGAGCAAGGTTTATATGGTTTGAATTATTTTTTCTTCTTAGTGTTACTTTTTTGAGGGATAGGGTCGCCAACCCCAATCCTAACCCTCCGAGTTGGGACCAACAGTAGCTTCGAAGGGCAAGCAGGTGAAATTAAAGTAGAAGCACGTGCAGGCTGTGTACGAAAAGCCGTTTTAGACGTGATTCCTAACATTTATATAACATTTCAGTACTCCATTTTTCCGACTATGCAAATAACGCTGTCTTTTTGTGTATATTCATTTTGGTACTATTTGCTTTCCACTGAACTTCATTTATTTGTGTTTTTTCATGCGAGCTACTTCGATTTCATAAAAGAGATGAGTATAATGATGTCAGTAAAGATTGCAGTGGGGAGATGGATCTGCTTTAGATTCCTCATCAGTATGACATGGCTGCTACAAATGCTATTAGGTGCTGCTGTTTTTTAAAACCTGGCCAATGTTATCAAGAATGTGGGAATATAATCGCTCGCTGATTTTAAAGATGATCACACAAATTGAAATAAAAAAATACTAGTCAGCGAAATCTTCTTCTTCTGACATTCAAATGATTAATCAAGACGGTAAACTGTCTGAAAGCAAACAAACTGACTTATTTAAATGTTGCCATTCAGTCGAACAATTGGAACTTTAGATGGGGATTAGCTGTTGCTGGTAATTCTGAAAGTCTTGTTTACCTTGATCCAAAAATAAACTTAAATCAGGCTGATGCTTTTTTAAGTTGTTTTGTTCTTGAACCATATTCTCGTCCAGACTTTATGAATCAAGAAATTTTTCGATGATTTACGGGTTAGCCGAACATTAAGTAAAGTAAAGGAAACCAGAAGTAGTCAGTTTATCGATAGCTAGCAAGCTCATCGCTGTACTGTCCGCAGTATCTGGTAGAAAGTGGCTTGGAATGTTGAAAGTATGAAACATGAAAAGTCCAACTTCTTCACTGCGTATGTCTTAATTTTGATAAACCGTATCGTCTATATTTTTATTTATTGTCTACAATTAAAAGAAAACAGTCATTGTCTTCTCGTTAGCACAGAATATCATCCTTATCTGAGTTCACTAGTGTGTAGAGATACAAGTAATGTGGTTGTTTGGCTAGACAAACTTTCAAATAAACGTCATTCGTTACATCAAGACCATAATCAATCACTATCAAATAATAATAATTTATTTGCATTACGGGGTTGTGAAGATTGTTAAGATGTGTAATAATTTATTCTCAAATGGAGATAAAATTTTCAGAAAATGTCAGTTTTACATCTACATCCGTTAACAGACGGCTAACTCACAGACAAAAGAGGTAAAGAAACGGTTTAGGAATTATCAGAAGTGAAACCGTTTAAAAATTTTCTAGATTTTTTACAGTCGCCATAAATAAACAGTATCTGTGATACCTTTATAATGATATTAATCATCTGTACACCAGATTTCCGGTCAGGACTATTCTAGTAGACCTGAACGCACCCGGGGGTTAGAACACGCAATTAGACTGACAACATTGTGTAAATAATAGTCAACAATCGTCAGAAAATCGTAAACAATATAAACAGTTGGTAATACATCTGTCACCTCAAGTAACTGAGAGTTCATCTAATGGACTGTCTGGATCAATTGCCAGTGACAATTTTTCTCAGCTCACAAAACACTTCCAACGTGATATTTGATCCCGCAGGTTTGCATGAAATGTTTCGTTTGTTTCCAGTCCTTCAAACGCGTTTCACTAACTTTTAATTTTAATTTATGTCTTCTCATTTCAACTTGTGGCGAAACATCTATATTTTGCAAGTAAAATCTCCCTTGGTAAATTTCAGCTTTGGACAACTCACGATTACACATGTATGTTTGTACCATCCAATCATTTTATCATTTAGATTCAAAACATCGAAAATGTTCTAATTGATTTGCTCGAGAATATTTTGGCTAGTTTTTTCACATCTTGACGATTTCGGCTTGTTTTTTTTCTATATGATGTGAGAAATTAATCCATAACTTCTTCATTCTAGATTCTCCCATTTTTAAGAGAGCTAGCGTACAAAGAGCAACAAATTTCTATGGTTTCCCATTTGACTGTGCGTGATATGGTGAAGTCTTAATATGTTCAATAATATTGTTTCCAGAACTTTCCAAATTCATCTGATTTAAAGCGCATTCTATTATCCGAAACAAACTCATTAGGAGTCCTTAACCTAACAAGTATAAATCTGAGATGCAAGAATGTCTTAGATGTAGTTGGGTTACATACAGCATAGAATTGATGCCTTTAATATTTTCTTATATATATATATGTATATATATATATATATATATATGAAGATCCTAAAAATATAGGCACAGCTATTTATTGCTTCTCCTTATAGTTGTTTTTTAACATTGTAGCCAGAGAAAAAAAATGGTGAGCATCTTTTCAGCAAAATTTCCCAGATCTCGGATGTGAAACCAGTTCAACGTTACAAACATGAATCGAGGATATGGTTGAAAAGGAAAAGTAACTTCAATATCATTAAATACTTACATCGTACTTTAATACAAGGAGCCGTAAGCAACACAAAATTTTCTGCTCCACATACTTCGGTACATTGAAGTCATCGACCCACCATCTTGACTGCGAGTCAGACAGATAACCCTCCATTCTTTATGTGATATTACGATCTCTAACTTTTGGCGGTAGGTTTTTAATAATGTTTCTGTCTAGGCTATTTTTATGTTTTGTACTTGATGTAACGTCAACCACGGTACTAATGACACCCGAACGTTAGACCCCTCCGTTCAAAGAAAGAAGACGGAAGACGTTGTAGAACACTTCTTGTCAGAATCAAAAAAATATACAATCAAACATGCGTATTTATACAATTATATAAAAGTCGTTAATTATTTGAACATGCTTCAAATAGTTCGTCAGGAACGATAATCATATAGTTCATCATAAATGAAATAGTTTATCATGAACATTAATCATATAATTCATCATTAATGAAATAGTTTATCATGAACATTAATCATATAATTCATCATTAATGAAATAGTTTATCATGAACATTAATCATATAGTTCATCATTAATGAAATAGTTTATTATGAACAAAAATCAAATAGTTCATTAAATCCACAATATGCGTGGCTTTATTCTCGATTGACTATCCCAACAGCTATAACTTTTGTACACCTTGTCGGGGTACACTTTCCCTACTAGCTCCATGTCACAAGCAAAATGGACAACTTTAGCTTCTGTATGGTGGATTATATATCCATGTGGCATGCCACAGTGCTATTAAGTTAACTGATGGTATTCGGCAGATAGGAAGGACAGGTAGCTGACTTAATAAAATGAAGAGAAACTGAATCGGAAATCCGTGAGTAGGGTGATAAATAGAGATCTAGTTTGTGTGAAAATTCTTTTCTTTTGAATATTAAAATAATTTAGGGATTAGATCTTATCCCCCTTATTAGCTTTATTCTTTATAATTTCCTCTGATGTGCAGTTTAACGTAGTATCCAAAGTTGGTATGAACATGTCTATCTAAGTTGAACTTTAAAGATTATCCGCCTACATATAATAGCTTATTCATTCCTGTCAAAAATCAGTGGGCTATTCATGCTGCGTTGATTGAATATAATGTCTTTGTTGACCTCAATACATTATTCCCCTTTTTCAAAAGGGTAGATATATTTCGACTGCCAGATATAGATCATGGCATATGGAACTACTAAGCTGAAGTCTCAGTGCGGGTTGTTCTGTTCAAGGTAAACTAGGCCATAAAACAAAAGTCAGTTAAAGTTGATTTGCTGACTCCGCACACTAAGCTGACGTTTTAGGTATCACCTTGAAACATTATCTATCCGGAAAAAAATATATTAACCTGCTCTATAGTTAGTCATGAGCAAAATGAGTAACTGGTGTTGACATCATTTACAAGTTCTTGCCTATTAAAGAGTTTAATGACAACGTACACTTTTCGTTACTGCATGCACTGACATAATGATAGCATATATTTGTTCTAATACATTGGTATTCTTATGTCTGAATCAGCTATCTTCACTTGATTTGCTTCACAGCATCAGGCTGAGAAGTTCACAGTCGTTGAAACTGTGCTAACGATGTAGGTTCCATTAGTTATCAGCAGGCGGATTCTGAATAACGATCAATATCTTTATTGTGATAACATCAGTGAATTTGACATCCCAAACGATGCAGCGGACTAATTGTCCGCCGTAAAACACAGATCATCACATTGCTAAGGAGTTGAAAAAAATTAACTGAGTTAAGCACTATAAAACACAAAAGTTAAGCATATAAGCTTGTGAATAATGGGTAAGGAAACAAGCAAACTGAAAGGCAGTGACAAATTTTCTACTACATTACTGAGATGACTTGTACGTTCTATAGTATACCATTTTCATGCTGTATATGATTGCCACCCCCTTTTTGGTACTGTTTATTAAAGATACGCCTTAATTATTTTTCAGACGTCATTATTCTGAAATATAGCGTGTCGTTCTAA
Organism: Schistosoma turkestanicum; assembly: GCA_944470395.2. Lineage (NCBI taxonomy): Eukaryota > Metazoa > Platyhelminthes > Trematoda > Strigeidida > Schistosomatidae > Schistosoma > Schistosoma turkestanicum. Next base: position 30,938,503 of record OX103973.1, read on the forward strand.
ATAAAGATATGTGTCACTGGAACTTCCATTTTTCTAATAATATTGCTAGCCGGTTAAATAAGTTTTATATCCCTCGTCACTTATCACCTTACGAGTGTCTATTTCTATGGAGAAGTCAAGGGGGATCTCCATGCCACTGAGTCCAAATGTGAAATGTCAGGAACAAGTACAAAAGACAATTGCAGTTAACGAGAGGTAGACAAGTTATCAACCACTTAAGCTTGATTTTATATATGTAATAACTATAATACTATAATACATTTTGGACTAAAAAGGCTTCTGTACTTCCAGGGTAGTCGAAAATTCTACATTCACTAACAACATACATTGAATTAAAACTAAACTCTCCAAATAAATTTCTGCAATATTTGACATGCTTGTTCATGTAGAAATAGGTTTCTCCCATATGCTGTTTCGATGCTTATAGCTATTACCAAGCCAATGAATTTCACAATGAATGAAAGTTTGAACATAGAGGCAGCGATTCATAAGTGAAAAAAATTTTCTTATAATGAAACCGCACTATATTGTGATAGACTTTGCTGCATTAAGTAATTAGTGAGGCATTCTAGTTTATTGATATAGTTTCCACTTTAAATGTGGGAACCTTTGAGCGGAATATAATATAGGCTCTAAACGTTTTAAGAATGAACGTACATTCACTTGCATAATCTCATATGTTGATAAGAGCTTCCTGGTTGACAATTAGATATGTTAGGTAGAAAACGTTAATTATTTCATTATCTTCTGAGGACGATAGAAGGCGATTAGGACCTCTGTTGTTATTAGATAAGCGTCATATTTTACGGCACAGATGAGCACGAAGCTGTCATACGCACGCGTACTGGCTGGACGCACATCTGTAACCTTTCCTACAGTTATGATACGAAGAGAAGCAGTAAATGATTACTAAACAATTAGTGAATGCAATCTTATTGTAAGAAGTGACACCCTAGATATAATAAAGAAACGCTTGGCGCTCTCAAAAGAAGCTTCAAGACAGACAGGCGTACGTTATATCTGAATAAAAGCATGAGTGAACCAAAAGATATTCAGTTCCTTATTAACGATGACAGTCTATAATGACTCAACGAATACATGTGAATTGCCTAGCAACTTCGCAAACTTGGGTGAGCAGAAACCTGTTACCCTCAATGAGAAAACACCAATACCTAATAGCTTTGTAAGCATATTTTTTAGTAACAAAAATATATCTGAAGTAATTAAAAGTCTCAAGATCACAACACACGCAGAAACTGAAGGTATCCCTTTAAATGTTACCCAAAGAATGTAGCAATGACTAGTCACCTATATTGTTTAAGATATTTCCATGACATCTGATACAATAGAAGTCAGGCTACATTATCACGCAATACAAACCTGAGGACAGATCAAATCCTACTAATCACAGGCCCATTATTATCACTCCAGTTATGCAGACAGTTTTGGAGAAGATTGCGAACAGCGGATTGACCGGATATATACAAGTTCAAAGTGCTTATTATAATTCATAACATAATTTTTTAGAATTTAGTTGACGTATGATTTGCCACATTGGTTTCCTTGAAGACGAAAGGCAGTGTCGCGAATCAGGTAAAATGGCGTTAATACTTTGCAAGACATATCTATGGCGTACCTTAAAATATCATAAAGTGAATCATACGATGAATTATATTATTATTATTATTATTATTATTATTCGACTGAAATCATCGTTCGATGATTGGTACCAAATTACTCAAGTCAACCCGAAGACAACAGCACCTGAGTAAATTAGTTTGGTTATACGTGCAGGTGTACTAGGACCTCTTTCGTTTTTAATACCCATCAACACAATCGATGTCGGATTCACCATAAATAAGATATTATCAGACGCCAATGACCTATTTCAAAAGTTACGCACAGATGAAATGACTAACAGTACCAACTTAACTCACGGACAATAATTTTACGGTACTTCAGGTCACTGACTTCATCAATAAAAAGAAAGGATAGTATTCTCACCATGTCATTGCTCAGTTCGTTAATTTTATTATTATGAGAAGCTGCTTGAAGTCTACCACGGAATCGGTTATATTCATCTGCTTTGACTTTTGATAAATCATGGCCGAACCGAAAGTTATAAATCTTTAGAGCAGATGAAAAATGATGAATTTTCGACAACTGTGTCTGACATTATTAGGTTGTTTATTTTGTGCCGGTGGTCTACAAATTGCGACGACCACTTTTTATACATTAATGAGCTTGGTTTAATTTGTAACAACGTAAACTCGAAACACCAAAACAGATGGATGCGTTTTATTTCAAGCATCCATGAATCATTGAGAAGTTGAAACGACTAAGTAAGCGAATATGAATTTTTTTGTTAAGCGAATACTACTGAACAGGTAATATTGTAGTCTTAAGGTCAAATAATAATATTTAAGGCAGTGTAGGCACACATGCTAAAATACGTACTTACTCGAAAATGCATATTGATGAACGTGAACATTCAGTGAACAAATTTTGGAAAGGATAACCATTTAAATCAGAATGGTATGAATGTCATACGGTTAACCTGACTTTACTAACACCTTTTCCAGAGTTAAGTTATGATCTGTTTCCGGACGTAGTGGAATATTTTGCAGCTTTGGGGATATCGAGAATTAGTTTGTGAATCATGAAAAAAATATTTTCTAGACATCAGTAACAGAAATTTCCTGATGCAATTCCCTCCTGCAGTCAATAGTCGAGAAATGTTCACCAAAAGATTTGACGATTCCTAGGGGAGACCTGAATTCCAAGGCTGGCATGGACAACACTGGCTATGAAGACATCATGGGACGACATGGACTGGGAGAAAGGAACGAAAACGGTGAGAGATTTACAAACCTATGTGCCTTCAACAAACTGGTCATCGGTGGCACAATATTCCCGAACAAACGCATACACGAAGCTACATGGATTTCACCGAACCACACTACTCGAAACCGAAATGATCATATCTGTATCAACAAAACGTCCAGAAGGACCATGGAGGATGTGAGAACCAAGAGAGGAGCTGATATAGCTTCAGATCACCATTTGCTGATCGCCAAAATGAAACTGAAACTAAAGAAGCACTGGACAACGGGACAGACAACATCACAGAAGTTTAATACGGCCTTTCTTCGGGATACTGTAAAGCTCAACGAATTTAGGATAGCCCTCACCAATAGGCTCCAGGCCTTTCAGGATCTACACAATGGAGAGGACGCAACATTGGAGAACAATTGGAAAGGGATTAAGGAGGCAATCACATAAATATGTCAGGAAGTTCTGGTTCACATGAAGTACCATCATAAGGAACGGATCTCTGTTGATACTCTTGCAAAAATTGAAGAAAGGAGGAACAAGAAGGCAGCAATCAATGTCAGCCGAACAAGGGCAGAGAAAGTTAGGGCACAAGCTGCATACACGAAAGCAAACAGACAAGTAAGGAAGAGCATCAGAGCTGACAAACGAAAATATGTGGAAGATCTAGCAATGACGGCGGAAAAGGCTGCAAGAGACGGAAACTTGAGGCAGTTGTACGAAACAACAAAGAGGCTGGACGGAAACTATCGTAAACCAGAACGACCAGTGAAAAGCAAGGAAGGGAAAATAATCAGCAACACTGACGAACAGCGAAATAGGTGGGTAGAGCACTTTAAGGAACTTCTGAATCGACCAGCTCCACTGAACACACCCAACATCGATGCAGCATCCACGGACCTCCCAATTAATATTGGCGCACCTACGATTGAGGAGATCAGTATGGTTATCAGACAAATCAAGAGCGGCAAAGCAGCAGGACCAGACAACATTCTAGCAGAGGCAATGAAAGCAGATGTAGAAGCAACTGCGAAAATATTTCACATCCTCTTCAAGAAGATTTGGGATGAGGAACAAGTACCATCAGATTGGAAAGAAGGATACCTGATCAAAATACCAAAGAAACGCGATCTCAGCAAGTTTGAGAACTACACAGGCATCACTCTTCTTTCAATACCAGGCAAAGTCTTCAACAGAGTATTGTTAAACAGGTTGAAGGACTTCGTAGACGCCCAACTTCGAGATCAACAGGCCGGATTTCGTAAGGATCGATCGTGTACTGACCAAACTGCTACATTACGGATCATTGTGGAACAATCAATAGAATGGCACTCACCGCTCTACATCAACTTCATCGACTACGAGAAAGCATTCGATAGCGTGGACAGGAAAACACTGTGGACTCTTCTTCGATACTACGGTGTGCCTGAGAAAATAGTTAACATCATACGGAACTCTTATGATGGATTCAACTGCAAAATCGTGCACGGAGGACAGCTAACAGTCTCTTTCGAGGTGAAGACCGATGTCAGACAACGTTGCTTACTCTCACCCTTTCTCTTTCTCCTGGTCACCAATCGACTGGATTATGAAGACGTCGACATCTGAAGGGAAGCACGGTATTCAGTGGACAGCTAGGATGCAGCTGGACGGTCTGGAATTCGCAGATGATCTAGCTCTTCTATCACACTCAACAATAAACGCAAGAGAAGACGACCAGTGTAGCAGCAGCCTCTGCAGCAGTAGGTCTCAACATACATAAAAGGTAAAAGCGAAATTCTCCGATGCAACACAAAATGCACCAACCAAATCACTCTTGATGGAGATGCTTGGAGGACGTTAATACCTTTACATATCTGGGCAGCATCATCGACAATCAAGGTGGATCGGATGCAGATGTGAGGGCACGGAGTGGCAAAGCAAGGGCTGCATTTCTACAGTTAAAGAATATCTGGAACTCCAATCAACTTTCAACCAAAACCAAAATCAGCATTTTCAATACAAATGTCAAGACAGTTCTACTGTATGGAGCGGAAACATGGAGAACTACCAAAGCCATCATTCAGAGTATACAAGTGTTTATTAACAGTTGTCTACGCAAAATACTTCGGATTCGTTGGACAGACACCATCAGCAACAACGTACTTTGGGAGAAAACAAATCAGATTCCATTGGAGGAGGAAATCAGGAAGAAGCGGTGGAGGTGGATAGGACACATATTGTGGAAAGCACCTAACTGTGTCACGAGAAAAGCCCTCACATGGAACCCTCAAAGCAAAAGTAAAAGAGGAAGGCCAAGGAACACATAACGCCGAGAAATAGAGAAAGATATGAGAGGAATGAACAAACATCTGGAGCGCGCGCTTCGAATTTGACGTGTCCTCGCTGACTCTCTTCCATTTACGCAAAACAATCCACTCTCGGGATACTTTATCACCTCCGAAGCTATAAAAAGTTGTCCTGTTTAACATGGTCACAAACGAAACGCTGACACCGGGCGATAACGAGCCTTATCTTTGCTACAGTAGGGCAAACTACACACGCATGAGAGAGGTGCTCCTACATTCCCCATGGCCACGGGAGTGGTGGAGGCTGACAGTAAATGATCACTGGCAAGCAGTGAGAGATATCATCCAAAACGCTGTCGTTGACAACATACCGCAATCACACCCAAAACGCCAGAACACAAGAACCTGGGTTGTGCGCGGCGCGGAACGCTTGCTACAGGCGAAGATGAAAGCCTGGCACAAGTGAAAGGTCTCCTTGAAGGATTCCGATCGCAGTTCTTACTTGGCATTGAGCAACAGATGCAATACCAAAGTTCGAAGCGACAGGAGACAATTCCAGACGAAACTAGCCGCCAGAATAGAGGCAAACCAGAAACATCTGTTTCGGTTCATGTCCAAAAGAAAACCAACTAATCAAGGGTTGTGTCCCCTAAAAGGGCCTAACGGAGAAGACCTCACCAACCTAGAGATGGTCGAGATCTTCAACACACATTTTTCTGATCAATTAAACCAGGCGCCTACATGTTCAGAGTATTACGCCAACCCAATGCCAGCTGACGGCTTAGGGAACATCCGTATCACTCCTGACCTAATATTAAGGAAACTAAAATCCTTACGCCCAGGTAAGTCACCAGGTTGTGACAAAATCCGCCCTATAGTCTTGCAACAGTGTGTTGAAGTCCTCTGTTCACCGTTATGTAACCTGTTCAGGCATTCACTCGAGTCACACTAATTCCCTGCTCAATGGAAACAAGCTACTTTCTCTCCAATCTTCAAAGGAGGAGATAGAAAGGACCCAGCCTGTTACAGACCAGTAGTACTACTACCTATATTATCAAAGGTTATGGAAGGACTAGTGGACGAACAATGAGGGAGTACATGGATAAGAATAAAATACTCCATGAAGCTCAACACGGACCTTACATCCATTGAGAAATGGGCAGTGAAAAACGGTTTAAAACTCAACCAACCGAAGTGCCACGTCATGCATTTCCTCATATGACGCAAACCACCTAGAACTCAATGGAAGTCCGCTCCCTAATGTCTCCTCAGAGCGTGATCTTGGTTTAATAACCACAGAAAGCCTCCACACGAGTCCTAACTATATAGAGGACGCAGCCAAGGCAAACGCAACTCTTCACTTTATGCGAAGACAACTTCGTGCTATCACCTCACACTTATTCTTAACAGTATTTAAGACGTACGCGCGCCCACACCTGGAGGTTTATAACGTTATTGCACCCCCTCTGCTTAAAAGAGACATAAATCTCCTGGGTCGAGTGCAGAGACGAGTGGGTGGTAGGGTTGAAAAATAAACCTTACGACGATAGACTACAGCTCTTTGAATTATTTCCACTGAGTTACAGGAGAATCAGAGGTGATCTGATTATGGCGTACACCATATAAAACACGCCAAACCATCCCAATGTGAGCATCTTACCGATGCATCACCACCACTTCCCTCCAGACAATCCTCGAAAGATTGCACATCAAAGAGCAAACACTCAGATTCGTGCACACTTTTTCTCATTGCGAGTCGTCGCAACTTGGAATGCTCTGCCACTCGAGGTAGTTACAGCCCCCTCAGTGGACTGCTTTAAGAAGAGACTTAATAATCACGTACTCACATACGGACTATCATCTCCCTCTTGGACAAGCTGTGCCTGATGCATATCTTGAGATCTGCTAGTTGTTACCATTGCCATCTCCTCAGATCACTCAATTAATCTATCTCGCCTATTCCTCTCCCTTGCTTACACTTCGGTCCTCTCTCACAATCTTCACTACCAATTAATAAACTAAATTCATCTATATATTACTCAGTTCTGAAATTTTACTCATATTATCATTTTAATTTATCCTTATTACCCTTATTACTCTCCACATTGCAACTAACTGATCTCCGATTTGGTAATGTGACGGCTGCTAGTATCTAGAAACCCTACTGCCCTGAAACAAACGTTTCATTCAAATCCCGAGACATACAAACTCACAACCAACTGCCGAATGACTAGAATGAGACAGTCGAGTGGCCAGACTTTCATCCATTGGACATTACCGAACACCTGGAACCGTACCGAAAGAACAAGAATCGAGAGAAAAGAAATCAAGTGGTTTACACTAGCTCGTGAAAAAGATATTGGATATTGGAACATTGGACAGAACTGGAAAGGGAAGCCCAGGACAGAGTTGGTTGAAGAAAACTGGTGGGCGGCCTATGCTCCATTGGGGGTAACAGGCGTAAGTAAGTAAGTAAGTAACAAACAAAAGGAATAGAATACAATACTGTGTTATCTTCGTGAAAGTATACCACCACATGTCACTCTTAATTGAAACAGTAAACAATCTTTTGATATCAACCAGCCTTATTGGAAAACTGGAGAACAAAGTAGGTCGAAGTAAATAATGGCCTTAGAATTAAGTCGATGACAAGTAGTAGAGGGAGATATACAATGTACTGACGGCCTTGAGTGGATCAATCAGAATTAGAGTGGCTCCTTACGTATGGTGCGCAACAATTTAAAGTGAGTAGTTGCAACGCCTTCGGAACATAACTCTATCAACTCCTAGTTTCGTTTATCAGTTTGTCTTAATCTCGCGCTGGCTTTCTTTCTGGTTGCTGTCTATTCATTCGTATATTGCATGTAATTGCATTCTATGTGCTTACTGAGTCGTCGGCTCATCTTTTTCTCTTATTCTTTCTTCCAAATAATCTCACACACTGCTCTTCACATCCCCCCTAGCACACAAGGTACCTCCTGACTAGACGCTAATTAACCAAAGGCCGAAGTTACATAGTGAGTTATTATCTATGAAGTAGAAATCGACAACACATGGTCCTTGAAATGCTTGAAATCAACGGACACTTGTCATAAAGCCGAAAGGTTCATTTCAGATTGTGATTAAGCTAAATTTACAAGCGTGTATGTTACCGACTTAGATCGTATGATCATTATCATACTCTGAAGTATTTGATATGATTCAATACGTTGTCGGTGTGTTTAGTGAAGTTAGATTATATTTTACAATTTCAACTCCCACTCTAAATATCAATTATAGGTCTCCTAAGTTGGTAAACAGTAGAGTGACTAAGCATTGTACCATAGCTGATGTTGGTTTTTGATGAAAACCCTTACCGTAATGTGAAGAATTCGACTCAGAACTCCAGCGTAACTTTTAATATCTAATGTCAAGTCTTTTGCATTGTGACTGACCCCACTTGGTGAGGAAAATTCCGTAATATATGACACTAGCCTGACCATTAATGGGTGAACTTGGCCTTTGCCTTCCACTACAATGAATAATCTGAGATATGAAGGTGAATTGTTCCACTACCTGTTTGGGGTCCGCGAGATGATAATAATCGACGGTTAAATACCCTAAATGACATGGCTGAAAACCGTTCGCAATGGCGCCGGTGCATTTATTCTTTGTGTTCTCTCAAATCCTAATCTTCTGGATTCGTCAACACCTCTAGATTTGACTTTCTAAACTTTTTTCACTGAATCATACTTGTTGAATAATATCTTCTAATCCTAACCTCTCCGATTACTTCTAATACATTTACTACCTCTTCTACTATTTGGTTTGAGCTCATCTTGGAAGTTATTCCTTCCTTAATTTTTCCCTTGTATCTTTTCTTAGCGGTTTCCTCTTTTAGTAGGTTTAATGAGCTTTAAGAATTGCCGTTACTTATTTTGAACTTGTCGAGCCTGGAAACATCCCAAACAAAGGCTATTATTAAATTTTTAGTTCTTATTTTGGCAAGTGCTCTATTATATTCCGACTTGGCTTGTACACCGCTAAGTGTTAATTTGATTTTATATCGTCCCCTCTTTCTTTCAGACGTGTTTGCTTGATGTCTTGAATGTTTACTTGTACATATGTGGTTGATTCGGTTTTGTATAGTGGTCTGGAAAAACGCACGCAGCTTTATATATATTATCACAGATGACGATGTTGTTTAAAGCCAGTAGATTTACTAATCCCTCTTCATTCTCGTTACTTTCTCCCGTTTCATGTCGGCCCATGTCACCATCTTCCCTGATGTTCGACTTTTTGACCTTAGCGTTCAGGTTCCTGATCAGGATAAACAGTAGCTTTCCATTAAATTGATCTTTACTATCTCCGCTTCTATCATTGATGGACACGTAGGACTGAGTGAAATTCATTATAATCCATGCATTTATTGAACAATGCTTTGATGATCTTGGAGCCATAGGTCTATCGTCTTTTATTTGCTTTCCTTGTTTATTTAGAAAGCATCAGTACAACACGTTATGTTTGTGGGACATTCTTCATTATAAGAGTGCACTAACATTGTCCAATGGGTTTCACTTACTGCAAGCTGAGCCAGATTGTATTTCCTCATTTCCACCACTATTTGAATAATTCTCATGGTCTCCCACATTTTCCGAACTCATTTACCTTTGTTAATTTGTACCCTGGTTTTCAGAAGAGGCATTGGCTTTAAGACTCCTAAGATGTCTCTTTCATCTGAAGTGCCTTCGATTCCCAGGATAAAATTTAGGTGGTTACCTCAATTTCATTGGTCAGCGCTTTTCAGAAAGCTTTTGCTACTGATAGGATTGCTAACACCACATCCAGAGTAGGAACCAGCAATAGCTCTAGAATGGCTCAAAAGTGAGTTCAATTGAGAGCATAATCCGTAGAAAAGTGACTTAAAACGTTTTAATATTTACAGTCTGTCAATCAAATGCAGTGTAGAACTTATCAGGTATCTATCGGTCAAAGTTACCGTACTCCATTAGCACGGTGAGACTAAATTATCATGGCCAATTGCGGAGCTGTACGAATAGTAACAGTATTAGTGGAATATTAAAATAAGTTGGGCATCCAAAATGCAATTCGTGGAAATATAATTTAGTGAAATAATAAAAAAATTATTAGGAATTTATAAACTCGCATTAAATAATGCTGTTCATAGGTTTTTAGTCGTCTTTTTTTTTTGATACGGTTATCGTATAGCTGGTTAAATCAGACACATTTTACAATAATTTTGAAAAGACAATCTACAGCATAATGCCTAAAAAGAAAACTGGACAAAGAAAAAAGGCTGAAAAAGCCAAGCTAAGACAAAAGTTACTTCGGAAACAAGCCCTAGAAATTGATCTCATCAACCATCCGTCTAACATATTGATGGTATGTCTGTATTTTGTTCTAGCTTATCAATATATAGGAGTGTAACCAGTGTGGGAAGCGTCAGAAAAACCGTGCTTTTTGTTACTTTTGTCAGTCTATCCAAAGACTTCCAGTATGTTGTCATTGTGGTAAACAGAAGTGTTCTGCACGTTCTGGAGATTGTCTAGTTAAACATGGCTCTGCACATGTTACTGGACTCAGTATGGTGGTAAGTGTATTCATGCTGATTATTTTTACTATACTTATTATGTATGCGAAAGTGAAACTATTGATCTGTGTTTCGAAGGGTCATCTTTCGACTAGTGGATCATAGATTCGAATAAAGCTCCAGATACTGCCTGAGCCATTAAAACAGTGTCTCTACCCTTTATACAACGTGCCTCAAAAATTACTACCTAAAATTGTTGCATCCAGGTAGCTGAGAAATTTATAAACTTCCAATTATCATCCTTTCTTAATTTTGGCCAACTAACCTACAGTTGTAATTGAAATCCCTTTTACATGTACAACCTTAGTGTACGATATTGTGGCTTCTTGTAAGTTATAACTAAACTATCATGTAAGATTTCTACACTGTTTTTATAAGTACCTGTATAAGCAAATAATGGTTTTGATCTACTTAGCTGTAATAACATTTCTATATTGAATAAATAATACAAAGCCGTAATCATTACATAACTTGATGAAAGACTGCTAAGAATACATTGTTTCTTTGTAAACATAACATTAAAGTTATTAATTAGTTCTGTTTAATATTGTACAACTCGGTCATCATATTTCTGCTTATTATCTATGGTATTATGAAGAGTTTTGGACTTTGTATTGAATCATAAAGCAGGAATAAGTAAATTAAAATGGCTTGTGGTCCTTTTTTCATTCGAAATGGTGTACTAAGCCTATTTTAAGATTACTTGACATTAATGAAAGGAAACCTGGAATGACTATTATCCTTTCTTATGGAAACGTTTGGGTCACTCTTGTCATAACCTATCCGTAAGTGCTTGACATGACGTGTTATAATACTATAAACCTATTTAAGCTTCAAATAGTGTATTTTTATATCCTTTGCTAATTAGCAGCAGCGTCTAAGAAATAACTAGCTCGTTAAGTGTTCCACGTGCGTTTGTCCGGCGAACCTTTGGCACTATCTGGTCTTACTGGCAATGGTGTCGCATTAAGGGTTAGAGCTGAGGTAGCACTAATCGATTGGATCCCAACTGACAGTCGATTATGTGCTGTTAGATTTAAAAGCCCTATCAAAGGGAAAAGAAATCGATATGAAATATGATGCCTTTGCGTTATTTCCATATACGCCTTAACAGATTGCAGCCCGGGTGTAATGAAGTATGAGTTCTAACACCATATAAGTAAGCTTCTGAAGTTTGTTCAAGAAATAATATGGTACTAGCCGGAGAGATTAATGCACTGGTTGGCCATCTAGGCATAGAGGAGAGTTGTCTGTGTGGTCAATGAGGACTTTTTGGTCGCAAGTCAGATAACGACAATTATCTACTGCAACTGTTAATAGACTAAAACTTATTTCTGGCTACCACGAACTGTCGACACAGTTATCGCCGAGGTGCTACCTGGCTTCCTCTCTCTGTATCTAAAACCTGAATTCAGATCGATCACATCGCGATCAGCTACCACTTACTGGGACTTAAAGCAAGAAGTCTGGTGTTATTGAAACAATCTGTGAACTTGAGGGGACACCGATCAGTAACATCTACCGATGTGTTGGACGGCAGACCTTGTTTTTCGAGAAATACCTCAGTTAATCTGCCTCCGGGAATATCATTTATACTGTCCTGTCTTCCACGGCCGGTGAAGATTGACTTCTCAAACGAAGCGAAATTCATCAAGGAACTTCAGTTTTTGAAACGCCACCAATGACCAGGACTAGATGGCTTCTCTCCGACCCTGGTTGCAACCTTCCGACAATAAGGCTGATCGGTCTGTTCACAACATGTTGTGAATTAGAGTATCCAAACATCGTGGAACGATTAAATAGTTGTCCCTATAATTAAAAAAGGTTTACGTCACTTCGCAACGACCATCGAGGGGCCAATTGTGTCCCAATCATTGGCTTCTGTCCTAGCTCGCATTGTTCAAAGCCGGAAGAAGAATGACTCGTCAGAAACAGGCTAGTTTTCGTTCTGTTCAAGAATGTATTGTCAGTCAGTCAGTCAGTTGCAACGTAGAACTTCGTACGTATGTACATAAGTTCATGTTGCCATACCACATTATTAGCACAGAGACGCAAATGTCAAATCAAATCCCATAGTGATAAAGATAGTAGAGGTATTAATGTTAATAAAGAAGACTAGAGTTCGAAGATATTATTCAAAAAATATAATTCAGTGAGATAAGATTATAAAGACAAAGGCAGAGGTATTGACGAATCCAGAAGATTAGGATTTGAGAGAGCTCAAAGAGTGGATGCACCTGCGCCATTGCAAACGATTTTGAGCCATGTCGTTCAAGGTCTCTAACCATTGATGACTTTCGTCTCGCGGACCCCAACCAGGTAGTCTACATCTACCAACATGACTCAGTCCACTTGTCAGTGACTTCATGGATTTGTGCCATGTTTTGGTCTGGCCGCCCCTAGATTTCTTCCAACCTACTCCAACACCACAAAACATAGCTCGTCGGGGCAGTCGGTGGTTAGGCATACGTAACACATGTCCCAACCACCTCAACTGATGAAGTTTCAGCACTTCATCGATTGATCTGCCATCCTTACCTAGTACTCGTTTCCTAACGACAGCATTGTTTACTCGGTTGTCCCACGATATACGAGCAATGCTTCTTACACATCTATGATCGAATGCTAGTAACCTACGAACATCTTCTACTCTTAACGGCCATGTTTCACAGCCATATAAGAGAACGGAACGAACTGCTGTGCAGTACACCCGTCCTTTGGTCGGCGAACGGATATCTCGCCTACGCCATAAGTGACGCAGAGTGGCAAAAGCCAATCGAGCTTTCTGTATCCGAGCTGAGATTTCGTCAGTCACCAGGCTATCAGCGCTGATGAGACTCCCAAGATAAGTGAAGTGATCAACACGCTCGACTACTTCACTCCCTATCACTAGTTCAGGTGCCGATGAAACCCAGTCTTGAAGCAACATTTTGCATTTCGAGGGGGAAAACCGCATACCGAACATGCTCGCATTGTTGCTTATGGTAGTCAGAAGACTCTGCATTTTGTCAGCGTCTTCACCGAATAGAACTATGTCATCGGCATATTCTAGATCAGTAAGTGACTTTCCTGGTAGAAGGTCAACCCCTGAAAAATCTGACGAGCTTAATGTTAACTCTAAGAGGATGTCTACGACAAAGTTAAACAAGAATGGAGAGAGTGGACATCCCTGACGGACACCACTTGATGTAGAGAATTCAGATGACAGTTCGCCATATGCTCTCACCCGACCAGTGGTGTTCGAGTAGAGAGCTTGTATAAGGTTAATGTACTTCTTTGGTACACCTTTCAATGACAGACACTGCCACAGAACCTCACGATCCACTGAGTCGAATGCCGCCTTAAGGTCCAGGAACACGACTAACGTCGGACGTCTAAATGTGTGTCTGTGTTCCAGGACCTGTCGTAGTGTGAAGATGTGGTCTATACAACCACGTCCAGGTCGAAAACCAGCCTGGTTTTCTCGAGTCTGCTCTTCACGAGCTCTAGTTAGACGTCTAAGTATAATCGAGGCTAACAATTTAGAAACTATATTAGTTAAACTTATTCCCCTGTGATTGTCACAAGAGGACTTCTGTCCTTTCTTGTAGATTCGGACAGTCAGTGATTGAGACCAGTCGGATGGGATTGCGTTCATTTCCCAGATTCTACCTAGGATCTCGGTCAGTCTAACCGTTAAAATTGGACCACCATCCTTAAACATCTCAGGGGTAAGCCTATCGGGACCTGCCGCTCTACCTCTCCTTAGATTTCCTATAGCTTTCTCAACTTCATGTAAACTGGGAGGACTTAAATCGATTTGCCATTCAGGATGACTGGAGATCGTGGGCAACCGAAGTGTGGCTGAAGGCCAGTTGAACTGATCCCTAAAGTGTTCTGCCCATCGGTCCAGCCTCCTAGATTGAGAATGGATAATAAGACCATCCTTTTCTGAGATAGTCTCACTCACATTCGGGTTCCTAATACCGGTTTCTTTAATAAGGTGGAAAAGTTGTCTAGTGTTGCCTATCGCCGCTGCCTTTTCCATCGCTTTTGCTTTCGCCACCCACCACTGTCCACGGTCGTAACGTAGGCTTTTTATAAGTCTGCACCTAAGCTGACTACGCTCTTCATCATGTTCAGAGTCAGGTGGGATGCGTTTTCGAGCATCCATCAGTTCGGTGGATGCGACTGATATCCACGGCTTCATCTTAGCCTTGTGGTTTACCTTGCTAGCAGATACCATTGCTGTTTCCACAGCCTTCTTGATATGATTCCAACCTGCTTCAAGATGGGAATCACTTGCATGGCCGCCTAACTGTTTTTCTAGTTCCTCCTGAAATATTTTCTTAGCTTGATTATCATCAAGTGAAGCCCTAAGAGGCTTGCTTACGGTGTCTTTCCTACGTCCAGCAAGCCTCAAACAAATACGTGCTCGCACTAGGGCATGATCTGAATCTAAACATGTACCCCAGAACGAGCGACAGTCCTCTATCGAACCCCTCCATCGGTGGCTGATGGCGATATGATCTAGTTGAGTCCAACGTTGAGACGACTTCGGGGGTCGCCAGGTCAAAAGGTATTTTTCTTTATGCTTAAAATTAGTGTTTGCTAGAAAGAGTTGGTTATCTGAGCACAGTTGCAACAGACGGTCGCCATTGTCTGTTCTTTGAGTCGCGAGACCGTAACATCCACCTAGGTGTCTTTCCTTGTCACTTAGTCTACCTACTTGTGCATTGAAGTCACCAGCCATTATAACTATATCAGAGCGCTTAACTTTTTGGAGGAGGTCCGAAAGCTTTCTGTAAAACTCATCTTTTACATCATCTGGGCTGCAGTCAGTGGGGGCGTAGGCTGATATGACGAAGAGGCAACGGCGAGTGTCCCTATCTTTCCGAGTCCTTACTGTCCCGTTCAGTTGGACGGCGCACAAGCGACTATCTACAGGGATCCAGTCAAGGAGAGATTGTTCTGCCCTACGACTCAATGCTATACCTACACCGGCGAGGCCCCTAGAAGCAGCATCAGGGCTACCGGATACACCAAGGGTAAATCGAGCTGCTTCTTTATCTTGACATGGTGAGGTCAAATGAGTGATGCTACTCGGATCCTGTATGCGCGTTTCCGAGACGCAGCATACATCGATGGAACGATATTCTAAAGTCCTAGCTAATGATGCCTGTTGCCCTATTTGACACAATGTCCGTACATTGAATGCTCCAACATGTAGTTTAGAACGGGGTTTCAAGAGACCAGGAACGACGTTTCGCGGACTCATATCGTCTTCATTAGCTGTGCACTGTGATGAATGAATGTGAGAAGAGTTAGTCGTGGAGATAAGAGAGGTACTAGGGAATGTAGGAAGGATTTGATTTTGAACAATTTGGTCTCGTGTGCTGTTACGGGTATGAGGGCGGTTATCACTTCCCGGCTGCCCACACCGTGGAAGGTCAAGAATGTATTGACCTTATTTTCACCCTTCGTCAAATTTTAGCACACCGCCATACTTATCGCAAGCCGACAGTTGTGTTTCTTGACCATGTCCATCGATCGCAAAACACATAATTGAGACGGGGCATATGACTGATATCAAGACAGCCTTCAAACATGGTATAGAAACGTTGAAGGACGAATCTTGAGGTTAATGGAGGCCTTGGTTATTCGTAAATTAAAGCCCCCCTTATTTGTACACAAACAATTTGTTATAACCTTGAGTTTACCCTGGTAATCTTTAAGCCATTTTATGGCCTAGGGTAATGTTACAACTTCCTAGCTTCTTATTGTCTCTTTATTACTTAAATTTCCTCTCTCCTTCATTTACAATTATTACCTTAAGTTTATTTAATTGACCTTTTAATAATATTCAGATAAAATGCCTTGACAAGTGTGTGACCAGATTGTTCGAAATGTATGGCGCAAATACATCACATTTTTCAAACAGACAGATACAACGCAGAACTTCGTACGTAAGTACATCAGTTCAAGTTGCCATACCACAACAGCACAGAGACGCAACTGTCAGTTCAAATCCAGGAGTGATAGCGATAGTAGAAGTATTAACAGTGATGCAGAAGATTAGGGAGCAAAGATATGATTCGAGAAGTATAATTCAGTGAGATAAATTTAGAAGGAGAAAGATAGAGATTATGAGGAATTCAGAAGGTTAGAGTTTTAAAGAACACAAAGAGTGGATGCACCTGCGCCACTGCAAACGATTCCGAGCCATGTCGTTCAAGGTGTCTAACCATTGGTGACCTTCGTTTCGCGGACCCCAACCACGTAGACTACATCACATTTTTCAGATCAATTACTTCTCACTGTTCCATCAAAATTTATAAGAGGGACCAATTGCTATAACTGAGATAACTTTTTAGTCATAGTAGGACCTATTGATGCTTCCTTACGATTCCTGGGGAACGAAATTATATTTACCTTCACGACTATGAACAGAGAAATATAGATTAAAGTAATCGTTTCTGACTAGCCCCATGTAGCGCCGTCAATATCTAGAAGTTCCAGGGATTTTTTTTCATCTAGTTTGGCAACTGACTATTACTTAAATACTGTTCATTATAAAATTACAGGATTTGTTTGCTGACTTCGGACATACAGCACTGAACTATTCGTCAATTAACGTTTCATTTCTTTATCCACTTGATATTCAAGGGAGCGATTTGCGACTTTTGTGATGCTTGGATATGCCACGGAGAAAAGTGTTTATCTGTACATGCATGTGAATGTCCATTGAGAGACGCTGTCTGTGTTGAATGTGAGCGTGGATTAGACAATTTTGGTGGTCGAGTATTTTCTTGCGCCTATTGTAATCATAAGCTTTGTGAGGATGACCAATTTGAGCATCAGGTATGTTATTTTAAAATCCGTGTCAGGATAACACTGGTAGTAGTCGGTTGTGGTTCCTTATAGTACATGCTGGATTTCATTTATTTCAGCTGGGTGTTAAATGGTGGTTTTAAGTGTAGCAGGACTAACACTGAAAACGTCCTTATACATATAGTCATTTGCTCTCTGTTTAAGACATGAATATGTCAAGTCGGCAAGATAACTATTTCCAATAGTTGGAGATGTTAAGAGATATGTTCCAAAACTTGTCATTAATGAATATGCCTTCAACATTTATCTTCCTTTACGTCATACTATTTTAGGCATGTAGTATGCTTGTTCGGGTTGAATTATCAATTACATTTCTTTTATTTTCTTACTGATTTCCTGTAGTTTGATGAGGTGAAATGTAGGTCCTTAAACCTGAATTTGTGTTTAAGATACGACGCAAAATGAATGCACAAAGAACTGCACACTTTGACAAAGTTTAGTACTAATATGAAACTGAAATATTTGAAGTATCAATGAAAAACACTTCCCACACTGACTTAGTTCTGATTAGCGAGTAAAAGAATTCGTTGTTATACGCCAGATTTTATGTTTATCCATATTTAATCATCTCGTAATATTTTAGGCAAGTTGTCAACGTTTGGAAGCTGAGAGCTTTAAGTGTGCTTCATGCAACAAAATGGGAACACAAACATGTCTTCGGTGTAAAGTGACATATTGTGACGATCATTGCAAGAGAAAGGGTGTCAAGTATGAACGTGGAAAGCCTATTCCTTGTCCGAAATGCGGACACGATTTAACAGATAGCTATAATTTGAGCGTATCAGGTAAGTTATGCTAAGATGTGTGGAAAACTAGACCGTTTATTTTTTTGAAAATTCGAATATAATGTACAGTAATCGCGAGTGCGTATGTAGTGCATTAGGAAATGTAAGTTCCCTGAATCTGAAAAACTGACAGAATAATAACGCAGTTGGTTTTCTGATAGTCAATTTTCATGGACTAAACATTTCGAAATGTCACCATCCAAAACGTGTTCGAACTAAGAGCGCATTACCAATCATGTTGCCATTTATTTATACCTATGCTTACTGTGATGGAATATAATGATTAAGCTCCAATGGTGACAATATATCACAGTGACCAGGTGAAATGTATTTTGTAGTTATAGAATGACTACCAGTAAGGTAGTAATTACGCGATAATTCGTATCTTTTTAAAATTAATATGTTTAGACAATGTTTCACTTTCATTTGTACTAATTTGCACACTACACACAATTTAGGGGTTACTGCCAAGTGTCTAAAACACAAGGCGTATTTTGTCTGATATGAAGTTGGAAATTTGATAGTAATCTCAGTATTTCGAGTCGTCTTCTGTAAATAATGAGGCTTATGACTTTAATTATATATTACTGATGGTCTGCCAAATAAACATCTTATATCATTCAGTATAAATCCAAAGCAACTGCATCATTGGCAAACATGTTACTGTTTTAAAGTGACTAAGTACAGGGCTTAAGCACAATATTATCAACGAAAAAAACTATGATATATAATAACCATACTTTTAAGTTATACTCTTATCAATTCAGAAATTCCTTAATTTGTTTGTCTGCTTTAGTTCGCAGCTACGTGTATGGTCGCCAGGCATGTGCAGAAAACTACTTAGATGAAGACAGTGAGAGCGAAAATGATGAAGAATCTTCTGAAAAATCAGAAAGTGAATGTGATAACGATGATTATAATTTATTAGATAAATTAACCCTTGAAAATTAAAAAGTAATTCAGTTAAATCAAAGTTTGCTAATTAGATAAATTGGAGCTTGTTTATCTGTTCAAAGTTGTCTCGGTTACTGGGGATAATCATTCCGTAACGTAGGGCTCTACGTAATTTCCAGGGAACAATCCAGTTATACCATTCATGATTCCTTCCCACCAGCCGTCATCATTTTTCTTTACTACATATATTATTTGGTTTTCTGTAAATGTTAGTTCATCATCTTTATCGCGTACGTACTCGTACATTGTTTTCACTGTATAAAAAAAAGAGCGAATTGAGTTGCTAAGATACCGTTTGAATATTATATGTTGAAACGATCATCAATAAATAGACGACTTAAATCACTAATACCATTACATCAGAAGTATATATATGAATCATTTTGAAAATAATGAAGACTCATTTAACAAATACACATAAGTTGTGTCAAATGTAATGCTTTCAAGTTTGAAGTCTTTTTGTGAAATTTCTACTGATGCCAAATAAAATCTCTTATATCAGTGAAATAAGTTATCACGATAAGTACCAAATCAAAATTATCGGTGGCAGTGAATACCAGACATAAACTGTATGATTGGAAGAAAAATATTGAGTTGCCGGGATATAAAGTATAAAATAATCTTCAACCTCTAGATATAAGGAAAGAGAGATCACCAACTTTCCCAACATTACAATTCATTTTGACCCATGTCGCTTAACCACTGTTCGCGGTTATTAATCCGACTCCTAACCAGATAGTCTGCATCTAACTTTCTTAAGCTTGTTACTCCGAATGAAGCATGTGCTGCTGACTAGCATTCTCCAACCTACCCTATCCTGGGCCTTCCTTTCCAGTTCCAATCAACTGTTGTTCATTCTTTTCATGTCTGCATCCAATTCTCGGCCTAATGTGTTCTTTAGTCTACCTCTTTTCCTTTGGCGTTGAGGATCTGAAGTTAGGGCTCACCTCGTGACGCGGTTGGGTGCTGTCCGCAATGTGTGTCCTATCCACTTCCAGCGGTTTTTCCTAATTTCTTCCTCCGATGGAATTTGCTCTGTTTCCTCTCAGTAGGTTTTTACTGATGGTGTTTAGCAAACGGAGCCTTAGTATCTTGTGTAGACAACTGTTAATAAACACCTGTATCTTTTGAATGATGGTTTTCATAGTTCTTCAAGTTTCCGCTCAAGTCAATAGAGCTGTCTTGACATTTGTATAACTTTGGTGTTGGTTGATAATTGTTTTGAGTTACAGATGTTCTTCAATTGTAGAAATATTGAAACCTACTGCCGTTGAGGCTGCTGCTACACCGGTTATCTTCTCTTGCATTTGTTGTTGCGCGTGGAATAGAAGGTCTAGATCACCCAGGTCGTCCAGCTGTATCCGACCTGTCCACTGTATCCCGTGCTGACACTGAGATATTGATGTCTTCTTAATCTAGTTCACCTCCAGGAGAAAAAAGGGTGAGAGTAAGCAACCTTGCTTGACACCGGCCTCTACTTCAAACCAGTCTGTGAGCTGTCCTCCATGCACGACTTTGCAGTGTAATTCATCACAATAATCCCGTACGATGTTGACCATCTTCTCAGGTACTCCATACAGTAGAAACCCTAATCTTTCCAAATACTGCCCGTACTCTTACTACCACTATGGGATCTGAATCGACAATTGCATCCACGTGCTACCGTGGTATGGCAACTCGAACTGATGTACGTACGTACAGTTCTACGTTGTAGCTGACTGACATAGAGTGGAAGATGTTCCAATGATCTATCCACGCTGTAAAATGTTTCCTCAAAGTCAAGGAAGTTGACGTACAGGGATGAGTTCATTCAAATGACTGTTCAAAAATAACCTGTACTGTCGCGATTTGGCCAGTACACGACTGACCCTTACGGTATCCAGCCTGTCAATCTGGAAGTTGGACATATACTGGGATCTTTCATCCTTTTCAACAACACTCTGTTAAAGACTTTTCCTGGTATCGAGAGTAGTGTGATGTCTCTGTAGTTTTAACGCTAGTTGAAATCTTTTCTTTGGTAACCTGATGAAGTGTCCTTCGCTCCAGTCTGTTGGTGCTTGTCCACCCTCCCAAATATTGCTAGAGTGTGGGACACATTTGCAGTTAACTCTATTTGTGTTTTCAGTGCCTCAGTTGAAATGTTGGTTAATCCTGCTGCTTCGCCATTCTTGATTTCTCTGATGGCCAAGCTGTTCTCTTCAATTGTTGGGGAGCCAACATTGATTGGGAGGTCTTTTGGTGCTAATTCGATTTTAGGTGGGTTAATTTGGGCTGACCGATTTAAGAGTTCCTCAGAGTGCTCGACTCACCTTTTTCGCTGTTCTTCAATGCTTCTGATTACTTTGCCGTCCTCGCTTTTCACTGGTCGTTCTGGTTTACCATAATTTCCAGCGAGCTTCTTTGTTGTATCGTACAATTGTCTTAAGTTTCCTTCCTTTGCAGCCTTTTTCGCCGTCATCGCTAGATCTTCCACATCTTTTTCTAGTTCATTGACTTTGATGATCTTCTTCACTTGCTCGTATGCTTGTGTGTTCAGCTTATGTCTTGGCTTTCTCTGCTTATGTTCGGCTGATATTGATTGCTGCCTTCTTGTTCCTCCTTTATTGAGAAGTATCCAGTGTTTCAACGTTGATCCATTCCCCGTGGTCGTGCTTCTTGTGGCGTAGAATCTCCTGACATGTTGAAGTGATTGCCTCATTGATCTCTTCCCAGTTATTCTCCAGCGTAGTTTCCTCTCCATTGAGTATATCATGAAAGGCCTGGAACCTACTGTTGAGGGCTACTTTGAATTCATTGAGTTTACCAGTATCCTGAAGAAACAATCGGTTAAGATTCCGCTCAGTTGTCCAGTGCCTCTTGAGTTTTAATTTCATCTTCACCTCTATCAAGTGATAATCTGAAGCTATATCGGCTCCTCTCTTGGTTCTCACGTCTTCCATCGTCCGTCTGAACTTTGTATTGATGCAGATATGGTCGATTTGGTTCTGTGTAGTGTGATCCAGTGGAACCCATGTGGCTTTGTGTATGTATTTACGTATGAATACAGTACCGCCTATGATCAGTTTATTAAGGGCACATAGGTTTGCTAATCTCTCACCGTTCTCGTTCCTTTCTTCCAGTCCACGTGGTTCCATGATGTCTTCATATCTAGTGTTGCCCATTTTTCACCTTGGCGTTTAGGTCTTGACCAGGATGGAACACTTAGTCTTCACAAGGAGACCTAATAATCTAGAGAATGAAATTAGGTATATTTGTACATGCCATTTTAGCAACCACGAAGTCGATATTTGAGATGTCCAAATAGTCCGGTAAGGTAGTTAAAGTGTTCTGTATAATTCTACTTTCTTATGCATTCAGTAGAAAGGAAAGCTTGATTATTTATCCAATGTGAACTTTTTTACAAGCGAAACCATTTAATTGTTACACCAATAATACTCATGCACACACATTTCAACTCCAGTCCTTCACAGTTCAAATTTCGAATCCCCTAAGCATAAGGATAGATACACACGGTGATGTCTCAAGAACAACCATTTTGACCAAAAATGGCCTAGTATTGACATGATCAGACATTCATCTTGATCAAGCTAGATATTTTGTTTATTCCAACTTACAAATTAATTCGGTTATTTATTTACTTACTGTGAAGAAGTGTCGTACACTAAGATACGCAACATCAGAAATTCGGATTGCTGCTTGTTGGGATATCAGCGATTATTTATTAAAAAATGCAGTGTCAAATTCTAAAATGGTGGATTTGATGCATTTCATTTTACATACGTACTTCAGGTTTTACTCTCGATTGTTTGATGAAGTTTCATTTTTTAAGTAGGAAGAATATTCAATTTCATGCGGCAGATCAGTTTTTCACAGTGACCCTAAATAGCGAGATTACAGTTAAGTCGATAGTTTTTCACAATGGAGGTTTTGATTTATCAATAAATGGTACATTACTGGTTAGAACTTACTACACACTTATTCATGGGGCTGTTACGAAGAATCCGGTCAATCCAATAATAGGGATTTAAACTACAATCTCCAACAACCAAACCATAAATTATATGGGTAGTCAAATTTTAGGAATTTCGTTGAAAAATGCAAAGACTTAAAAGTGCACATGCTATCATTATCAATCTGATCTGGTTTATACCGTCCTTTGGATTCTGAATGCTAGTCAAAATTCGTTATTTGTGTTAACGGATTTCAAGGGGCGAAGCATTCATTTAAAAAAGGAACTTTGGGTTGCATTTCACTAATGTAGGTAAATAATGGCGATAAGCAAGACTGGCCTAATTAAATACAAAATAACATTTTCATACCTTTCTCAATATAGAAGTCAGGTGCCCATGCAGGATCTTTGAAACTTTTTTTTTGTCCTTTGATTTGACTAATTTGAGATTCTTGTTCACTATCATAGCGGAATGCGCCAGGAGGCGGTATGGTTAAATGTTCATCAGGTTCATTGACAGTTTGGTGTTGCGGCTGCGTGTTTGGAGCAGCTTGATTGGCAATATTTAACTGACTCATCTATACACAAAAGACAGGCATCGCACAAAATACGGATAAGTGAGTAAGAAAATGTTATGGAGGCGAGGATGAGAATAAAAATATAAGAAACACCCCTACTCTAAAACTAGTCAGCAGTCACAATGCCTAGTTAAGATAAAAAGGTCCAAAATGAATTCAAAGAAGAATTAACCATATGCCTAATTAATCATAAGGAAAAGTTCAATCACGCGGTTTGACGTAATATACGACCAACCGTATAAACACGATATCTGCTACAGAATCAAAAAATTAGGAAGAGAACGATGATTATGGAAAATCCCACCGAGTTTGAATGTGACCGAAGACTGATGAAGAGCTAACAACGACCCAAATGTAGACCGAAGATTCTATGAACCGATCGTTAGGAGTGGGGCGTGAAAGCAAACGTTATGAAAAAGGTAGTAGAGATGGATACCTATTCCGACTTATCAAAGAAAGAAACATTCGAAAACTGTCTAATGATAGATCTATATGAAAAAAAACTAAATTTGATCTAATCGAAACCAAAGAAATTACGCCGATATTATCGAGCAGATACGAACAGCTCAACCAGCCTTCATTTACCCACTATTTCAATGTAGAACAGGGTGCTTACATACACCAGTTCAAGTTACCATGCCCCATAGACTTGGAAAACTGTTAGGCCAAATACCAGAGCAGTAGATGTAGTAAGAGTACAATGGATGTAAACAATATTAACCATAAAAAATATGATCCAAAAAAAATATAAAGCAGTGGAATAAGTTTTCTAAAACAGTCATAAAGAATTCAGAATCTTAGCATTTACGGGAAGACAAAGCATGGATACATCTGTGCTACTGCAAACGATTTTACTCATTAAAATTCTCTAACCACTGGTTACAATTGTCTCGCGACGCCCCAATTAAATAGTCTACACCTACTAACATAGATCAGTCCAGTTGTTAGTGACTTCATGGATTTCTGCCACGTTTTGGTTTGGCTACCCCTAGCTTTCTTCCAACCTACACCAAGCATCATCGCAAGCCGATCCTGAAGCAACATTTTGCATTTCGACGGCGAGAATCTCATCCCAAACATGCTTTCATTGTTGCTTAGGGTAGCAGGAGATACTGCGTCTTCACCATGTAGAACTATGTCATCGGCATATTCTGAGTCAACCAATGTCTGCTCCTAAAAATTCAGACGAAGGTAATGTTACATCTAGAAGCATATCTATGACAAAATCAAACAAGAATGAAGAGAGTAGACAGCCCTGACGGACATCATTTGAAGTAACTAATTCCGATGATAGTTCGGAATTAGCTCTAACTCGACCTGTAGTGTTTGAGTAGAGAGTACTTCTTTGATACACCTTTTAATGACAGACACTGCCACAGAACCTCACGATCCACAGAGTCAAATGCCGCTTTTAGGTCCAGGAATACAACTATTATCGGACGTCTAAATGTGTCTGTGTCCCAGGACCTGTTGTAGTATAAAAATGTGGTCTATACAACCACGTCCAGGTCTGAAACCAGACTGGTTTTCTCTGGTCTGCTACTCACGAGCTCTAGTTAGGCGTCTAAGTATAATCGAGGCTAACAATTTAGAAACTATATTAGTTAGACTTATTCCCCTGTGATTGTCACAAGAAGACTTTTGTCCTTTCTTATAAATCGGGACAATGAAGGATTGAGACCAGTCGGATGGGATTGTGTCCAGTTCCCAGATTCTACTTACGATCTCAGTCAATCTAGCTGCTAAAACTGGACCACCATCCTTAAAAATTTCAGGGGTCAATCTATCAGGACCCGCTTCTCTCCCTTGCTTGAGATTTCCTATCGCATTTTCAATTTCATAAAGAGTCGGAGGACTTACGTCGATTCGCCATTCAGGATGACTGGAGATCGTCGGCAACCGAAGTGTGGCCGAAGGCCAGTTGAAATATTCACTAAATTGTTGTGCCCATCGATCCAATCTCCTGGATTGAGAATGAGTAATAAAACCACCCTTTTCTGATATAGTATAGTATAGTAGATTCCTAATACCGGTTTTCTTGATGACTTTGAATAGTAGTCAACTGTTGCCTATCACCGTTGCCTTTTCCATCTACCTTGCTTTCGCTACCTACCACTGTTTTCGATCATTGCGTAGACATTTTATCAGCCTGCACCTAACCTGACTCCCCTCCTCATTGCATTCAGAGCCAGATGGGACAAGCTTTCGATCATCCATCAGTTCCATAGATGCTACTGAAATCCACGGCTTCTTCCTGACCTTCCGGTTTACCTTACTGGTGTTTCCACAGCTTTTTCGATATCATTCCAAGCTGCCTCAAGTTGGGCATCACTTACTACATGGTCGCCTAACTGTTTTTCTAGTTGTTTCTGAAATATATTCTTAGCTTTATTATCTTTAAGTAGAGCCCTAAGACCGCGAATTGTATAACATAGGTATCTTTGAACTATGGCTCGCGTACCATGAACCTAAAGTGGGAAAAATTGAAGTTAGTGATAGGACAAGTCTGTTTATGGTAATGTGGATTATTGTTGACTGATATGGTTAGGATATGTGTCACGTATCCTTAACCCTTGCCTGTCTCGATGCGTGATGTTTGTTGTTGCTATTATTTAACTCATGCGATGGTCTCATTACCACTAAACCGCCACTCGTAGTACGTTGAAGGATAACTACGGCAACCAGACAGAAACGTGCAGTAAGTTCATGAATTCATGAAATACTTATTTGAAGTGTGTTGGTAGGTGCTGTCTACCTAGTTGATGGTCTGTACAATAGTTATGATCAGTGACTGAAGACGAATGGCATGGCTGAGATGCATTCATTCTTTATCTTCCTGCAGATCATCGGTGTCAGTATTCTTCCATACATATCTTTACAATGTCGTTTCGAATCATATCGTCAATGTTTTCCTTACTCAACCTCACTGCTTTATTTTGACTCATATTATTCAAACTTAGAAGGTTGAGGATAGTAAATAAAGACCATATAAAATTTTAAAATAGCTAAGACAAATACATTAGGCAACAATTTAGGTAAAACAATCACTTATTGACAGGAGGTTTCAGAACGATCAAAAATCCTGATACAAAAGAGTTGTTAAGATGAGGATGTGTCTTTCAACAACGGAATGTATGCCGGTATAGCTCTTACTTAAAATGTACTATTCAATACACACATTTTCGTGTGATTTTTTATACTTTATAAAGTCATTGTTTGGTACACGTATGACGTATTTCTTTGTGCTAAGCACTAAATCGTAATTTGCACCGTAATAATTCCTGTATCAATACAGAATTTAAATTACCTTAGTTAGGTTTTCGTCTATTTCCAATGTTGATTGTTTTTGGTAAATTACTGAATCTCGAACATTCTGCTGATATTGTGGTAGTTGTTGTTGAATTGTTTGCTGTTGAGTTTTTAATTGCTGAGAGTGAACAATTTCTGGGGAATTATTTGCTGGTACTGAAGTTATCCGCTTATTCTGCTGTTGACTTTGAAGTAGATGCGCTTGACCGGTTATAACTACTTCATTTCTATCAGAGAGTAAATGACGCCCCTCACTATTGTTATGTGCTGATTGTGATGTCCCACTAACGACAGCGTGGGAGATTTGCGAAGCCATATACTGAGACTGAACAGTAGGCTACAGTTAAGAAAACAGGCAAGATAGTAAAACATTTATACATGTATCTGTGTTTTATGACACGAATTGTAAGGATCCATTGTTCAATTACTTCAAATATCAATTGTTGTATATTTAAGGCATCAAACTGAAGTTTACACTTGACTTAGCTATGCAAAAGGATGAGTTGCATCGATCATCTTCCTATCAGTATTAAAATATCCGTGAATCAAAAGATAAAATCAAAGAACAAATTGTCTTATACAATCCATTGTTCTGATGATCATTACACCAGTTTATAAAATAAAAGGTGGTGCTCTTTACCTTATTATATGTTACGTGTGACGGATGCATTATTTGTTCATTGTTAGAGGACTGAATACAGGGTTGACCAGGAGCATAATGACCATGATGATACTGAGCAGCATTTGAACCTGCACCGGAAGATCCACTTGATTTACGTGACCGGGGATTACCCATTGCTGAACACGAAATATCTGGGTTGACAGAACGGTTATTCACACAAGAAGCTGAACTTGGAGCATAATTTGATGATATACTACAAACAGAAGAATTGATTCCGCTAGGTACATGTTGCATTACTGTAGGTCCACATGCATTTACGAACTGTTGAGGTGGCAACATACCACCACGGCAAATAACGGTTGCCCTTCCCATTGTACCAACTATAAGAAAATAATAAATAGGAAGAAGCTGAAATGACACTTCTACAATACCAAAGAAAACTAAAGAACTCTAACTAAGATCCAAGAAACAATAATGAGCCTGTAACGCAAATTCAAGGTTAGTAGAATATTTCGGCGATCATGTTAGTCTAGTTTTAAAAGGTCACATTTAATGCTCATTATTGAAAGCGATTTCGCCTGAACTCTTCAAAGTCAAGGATGTTTCGTTGCGCTTCATGTTCAGATATCATCGTTTCAGAAGGATTGTTGATATCTACTGGAAACGCTATGTACGTACTGCTGAGGCTCGAAACTATGTTCGCGTCCAATGAGGACAAACTAATTGATGTCACTCTACTGAAACACCGGCTTCAGATGAGTAGAACGCACTGTGAATGCACAACTTATTAGTAAAGAATTAAACTACAATAATGTAATTTATCCAATCATCATAGATTCATTTCGTTTCGAGCTACAGTATGAGAGCTAGTGTTAATGATCTAGCTTAAACGACCCAGCTGTTATTGCTTAGTATTCGTCGAGATTGTACAGTGCTCAACTAGTCTCCAAAATCAGAACATGCCAAAATGAATGCGAAGGAATCATAACAATAGAAATTTCAATTTATTTATTTAAACATATAAGCATTGATAAAGTAAGACGCGGAGTGTGGACCCCCAAGGAATCCGCCCGCCTCGGTTTGAGCACCTAATTGGGACCCCAACCCGTTCACAAATTTAATGATTTCCGTTGTTCATATGTACTTCGCTACATCTTTCTACAAATAACTGTGTTTAAGAGAAGAATAAATAAAACTTAGTATCCGCCTGGTAGTCACAGTCTGTGATCCAAGGACTGGTGAAATAGCACAAAATCAGTTGCAGTGAAACTATTATATTCAGAACTTATCTTTCTCTAAATGTTGAGCTAATGTCAATTAATGCACTTATTTGTCTCCGTTTAATTACATTTCTTATATTGAACCCTAAAAAACAGTTGACTTTCTTTTCTTTTCTTTTATAAACTCCATAGTCTGTTGGTGTGATGTGACAACTAAGACTGATACTCATATTTTCCAGGTCCTACAGTCTATGGCTGATAAACTAGACACTGTATATGTAGTTTAAGAATATGATGAGCTTCTGTCGACTAATGATTCTATTATTTTAGATCACGTTAGTTAATTGAAGTGTGTCCAAACAGTTTATGTTCAGTTGTTGGGAATAATTTAAGGAATAGTGTTGTTAGATAACAAGCAAAAAATCCATTGACCAAGTATGTTTGGCAACCAGTAAGAACAATAGCATACCTTGTGGTCTCACATTATTAGTGGGTGCAGCATACTCTAGATAAGGTTTTGAATTTACTGTACGACACGCAACCGTACTGTGCTGCCGCCCAGGAAGTTGACTGTTAACTGAAGAACTACCATGCCGATTAAGTGTTGCAGCCTGGATGAATGGTTGTCCATAATAATTAGAAACCGGATCCTAAAATGTTCCAGTAAACAGATCATGTTAAGCAATGAGGAATGAAGTATGGTGTGCTAATGATTTCAAGGAATTTATTGATCATTTATAGGGAATTAATTAATACTAATGATTAAAGTTCCAACCAAGAATTAATGGTGAAAATAAGTATTTGCAATAGCGCCGGTGTATTCATTCTTTGTCTTCCCTCAAGACCTCATGAATTCAGGACCTTTTCTGATCACTTTTAAGATTTATTTAACTGGATTATACCTCGAAACCTAATCTTTTCCATTATCGACAATGCTTCTACTACCTTTACCACCATGTAATTTCAATTAAAAATTGCATATCTGAGCTACTGCGGTAAAGCAACGCACAAACTTCTACGTTGTAGCTGACTGTATAAACGTTTAAATTGACAATTTAGAAGAAAACCTAAAGATACAGAGACTACGCAGTTCAGCAAATTAGACAGAAGGTATGTTAACTTCAGTGAAATAAACGTTATCTTGAAAAAATATTCTTTAATTGTAAGCTACACAATTGAAATAATGAATCGATCAATGTTAGACCACCATCAGAAACCTAAAAGCACGGGACATCCATTTCGTCCTGGTATGGGACTCATTAGCAGAGCACATCCACGACTCCCGCACCTCGCAGGATCAGAACCCAGGACCTTCGGTCTTGCGCGCGAAAGCCTAACCTCTAGATCACTCAGCTGACATCTAACGGTGTTAATGTCTAACTTCCATCATTTCACTGTCAAGCACAACCTCACACACTGTCTTCGGCAGTTTGTGTTTACACTCGAACAGGTTGAACCTCACTGGTCACGACTTCTCACTAGAACTCGGAGAAGATTACTCACGGAGCCAATCAATAGTGAGCACGTGTAATTGCATTACGGGGTACTGAAGATTGTAAAGTTAAACACTTAACCGTAAGCGATGTATAATATAAGACAGTATTTATAGATTTACTATTCAGTCAGTCAGCTACAAGGTATAACGTACACACATCAGTCCAGATTGCCATACCACATCAGCTCAGAGACGCAATTGCCAGTTCAAATCCCATAGTGGTAGAGATGGTAGAAGTAATAGCAGTAATGGAGAAATTAGGGTTCGAAGACATTATTCAAGGAGTATAACTCAGTGAGACAAACTTAGAAACAGAAAGTAAGAGGTGATGAGTCATTCAGAAGATTCGAATTTGAGAGAAGACAAAGAATGGATGCATCTGCGCCATTGCAAACGATTTCGAGCCATGTCATTCAAAGTATCTTACCTTCGGTTGCTATTGTCTCGCGGACCCAAACTAGGTAGTCTGCACCTACGACATGGCTCAGTCCAGTTGTCAGTGACTTCATGTATTTGTGTAATGTTTTGGTTTGGTTGCCCCTAGGTTTCTTTCAACCTACTCCTAAACTGCGACACATAGCTCGACGAGGCAGTCAGTGTTTGGACATTCGTAACATGTCCCAACTACCTGGACTGGTGATCTTTCACTACTTCATCTATTGATCTCCCATCTTAACCTAGTACCCGCATCCTAACACCAGCATTGCTCATTCGGTTATCACAAGATATACGAGCAATGCTTCAGAGACACCTATGGTCGAAGATCGCCTACGCAAGTTGGCAAAAGCCATTCGAGCCTTCTATATCCGTGCTGAGATTTGGTCCGTCGTCAGCACTGATGAGACTACCGAGATAAGTGAGGCGGTCGACACGCTCAACTACTTCACTCCTTATCACTAGTTCAGGTGCTGACGCAAGCCAATCCTGAGGCAACATTTTGCATTCAGAAGGGAAGAATCGCCTCCCCAACATAACTGCGCTGTTGCTTAGGTTGGTCAGAAGACAGCATTTTGTCAGCATCTTCACCAAACAGGATTATGCCATCGGCATATTCCAAGTCAACAAGCGAGTCTCGTGGTAGGAGATCAATTCTTGAGAAGTCGGACGGTGGAAGTGTCGTATATAAAAGCATGTTGGTAACAAAGTTGAACAGGAATGAGCAAAGTGGACATCCCTGACGAACACCACTCGTGGTAATCAATCCAGACGAAATTTCGCTATAGGCTCTGACCCGACTAGTATTTCTTTGGTAAACTTTTCAATGACAGACACTGCCGTAGAACCTCACGACCAATAGAGTCAAATGCCGCCTTAAGGTCCAGGAATACAGTTATTGTCGGATGCCGAAATGTGTGTCTGTGTACCAGGACCTGATGAAGAGTGAATATTTGGTCCATACATCCACGTCCAGGACGGGAACCAGCCTATTTATCTCTTCATGAGCTTTGGTTAGGCATCGAAACATTATCGAGGCTAACATTTTAGACACAATATTAGTTAGACTGATCTACTGTGACTGTCACAAGAGGACTTTTGTCGTTTGTTATAGACATGGACAGTGACTGAGACTAGTTGGATGAGAGGATATCCAGTTCGCGAATTCTACCTAAGATCTCGGTCGATTTCACCGCTAAAACTAGACTACCCCTCCTTAAAAAATCTCAGGGGTTAGCTTATCAGGGTTTGCTGCTCTCCCTCACTTAAGATTTCCCATAGCCTTCACGCAGTCAGAGGAGTTACATCAGTTTGCCATCGACGTTAACTGAAGATCGTGGGTAACCGAAGTATAACTGAAAGACAATTGATCTGTTACCTATGGTGTTCTGCCCATCAATGCCATGCCTTGTGGATTGAAAATGAAAAAAAACCAGTCATTTTGGGAGAGTCTCACTGATAGTCGGATTCCTAATTCCGGTTTCCTTGATTAATCTGAACAGTTGTCTACGGTTGCTTTTCGCCGCTGCCTTTTCCATCTCCCCTACTTGTGCTACCCACCGCTGTTCGCGATCATTGCGTAAGGTTCTTATCAGCTAACATTTAAGCTGACTACGCTCCTCATCATGTTAACTGCTACACGGGGTGGGTTTTCGGGCGTCTTTCAGTTCAGTAGATCCTACTGAAACCCACTGCTTTTCTAACTATTAATTATCAAGCGCAAACAATCTCCGTAATTGGTCCATAAAATATGTGCTAAGCCTATACACAGTTATAGCGTTATCTTGAAAAGCAGAACTCGGTGGCTTGATCATTTTCACGGATTTCAACCCAGCAACTTTTACGTAGCACATTATCCACCAATGATGCAACTTGGTTCAAAAAGCGGGGGCGCTAGTTCATGACTTGGGATTGTGATATGAAAGGCAATTGGTTAGAACTGATATCTTTAAAGTAAGCAGGAATTCCTGGATGGCGTTCCAAGGACTGCAACTCAGTGACTCGAGGTGTTGTCAGACTAGTCAGTCGTGTGGATGACACTATATTTTACGAACGATACGACTGGATTTACAAAGCACGTTTTGGAGCAAAAACCATCTGTATATAGAAATAACAATTTGTGGTGACAGTTCGTAACGAACGCCTAAACTATAAAACCTAATCCTGACTTCTACCGCCTAGTTCTAGTCCTTTTACAGATAAATATGAAAGCATACCAAGTTTTTGTGTGCATTTATAAAACATATAACAAAAATTGATTACTTGGGTGGGAATTCCATGACCAACATTGTCCAAAATCGAAAAGTTGATTGGCTGTCTTATATACTTTTGTGGAGGTTCTGGAAGCACCGCCTCGTGCTGATAAACAACAGGTACCTTCGAAACTGTACACGACCCAACAGCCTTGCGTGCCACTTTTTCTAAGTATATATTGCACACCTAGCAAATTGATATAATAAAATGTGACTTACCATCTTTAGTTTGGAAATTTTATCTGATAAATCGGCGGTTTGATACGACTGGTAATCTAGTGCCTCAAGAAATTGACTTGCGAACCTATTAACTTCATGGGCTACTGCGCATACAGACTGTGTTGCCAACTCTAAGCTTTCATCAACAGTGTTGCTCTCCGGGTTAATCTATTAAGCGTTACGAACAGTGAGACAACTACCAAGTATTTTTCCGAACAAAATGCAGCAGCCTTTTCTATATTATTGCTTGTCTCGATAAGTTTGTTTCTGGCGTCTGCCAACCTACTTTCAATCATCCTATTGGCTAGGTGAATTCCAACAGTTGGTCTAGGTTAAGCGCTAACGAACCCATTCGAAAAGTCCCCCTTAACAATCCAATATCCAATACCTTCATATGCTAGTAAAAACCAGTTGATTCCCTTGCGCTTGCTTCTCATACTTTCGATACAGTTTCAGGTATTTGGTAATGTCCAATAGATGATAGTCTAGCTACTCCAATGCACTAATTCTAGTCCTTTGGAAGTTTTCATTAATTTGTATGTCCAGTGTTTTGAGTGAGTGCGTTTGTCTTAGGACGGTAGATTTTTTTAATACCAGCAGCTATCACATTATCAGGCTGCAAATCAGTTAGTTTCAGCGTGGAGAATAATAAAAAGAAAATTCTGATGCAAATGACAAGGTTTTAGAAGTAAATGACTCAATTAATTGACAGGTGGCGAAGATAGAGTGAAAAGATCGAGGTGTAAGCAAAAAAGATGAGACAGAGTTAATAGGCTTTTGATTTGATGAAATGAGATTGATAAAAAGTATAAAGTTTTGAGTCAGCTATCAGGCACAGCTGGTACAAGTAGGAGATGACATTCCATAGGGTAATACCTGCTTATCGAGTCCCCTATTGGATCTATCCGCTGAGAGGCTATAGCTACTTCCATTGAGAGAGCATTCCAAGTTCGGACAGCACCTAACAAGAAAGGCGTGCGCCAACCTGTGTGCTTACTTTGTGATGTGAGTTATGTCGGTAGTTATTTCGACGGGCGCATGAATGATGTTTTGGGAAGTTGCTCGCTTTAGGATGATTCGGACTCAATAGGTCTTTAGCATTTTCAGGGCAGTTTAGTGAGTTTCGAGTCTAAATTCGGAGGATTTATTTTCAGCTGTAGCATCCATACAGTTGCTTGCTACTTCACTGAGGCCAAGAAACTTCTTTTTTTAAGGCGATGAGGTGCGATGACGTCATCAACTTCATGGTGTGGCCATGAGTATGTATTAAAACTAGTTGAGAAAAACTATGTGGGTGATTGCACCAATTTGCCTTCCCATAAAATAAAGAGTTGTAAGCCTTGGCTGCATCCACTTTATAGTTTGCAGTTTAGTCCAGGATCTCTGTGGTTAGCAGAATGAGATCGCTCTCTGTGGAGACATTTGTGAGCAAAGTGCGATTGAGGAAATAGGTTTTTTATGTCACGAGAGGTAGAATGTTCCTGAGGGGAAATTTTAACTAAGTTGTTATCCGTTGTCTGGTGCCCATTCCTGCGTTGTTGTGAAGTTGTTTTTGGCTCAAATGAATACACTTCGCTTTCTCTGGACCTCCAAATCTTTGCTTAATTGCATGTACTTGTACTGATGAGATAATTTCACCTCACATTACACTAATAAATATTAGGAAAAGAAGCTAGCCTAAGAATGTCCACTGTGGAGCGTCTGTTGTTCAGATTCGCCAGCACGCATTTACTCTATTTACCGGCTGCTTCATGTTCTATAGATAGTTTCTCAGTTGATACAACTGAGAAACTCACGTATTTTCTAGAATTATTGGTTTAGTTCGGCTTTGAGTATAGCCAGACGGACTACTTATAAATGGATTTTCTACTAAAACAGTTCACTCCTCTCGAATAGGTGCAGGTTCATACGCGATCATCCAGTCAGGAACCAAAAACACGATAATTCTGGGAGAAAACGGTTGTATTATATTAATATGGAAATACAGACAATTACCAAAACAGTATTACACATTCGTGTTCACAATTACCACAATGGGTATCCGTTTCTGGAAGAGTAAGTGCTTCCAGTTCGTTACTGCTAAGATATCAGATCCAAATATGGTTGTAGCCATATTCAATATCAAATTTAAACAACATATGTACAGTTCAGAAGGAAACATAAAAACTTCAATATAAGTACAAGATATGGAAATAATGACAATATACAATGATAAATCTGAAAATGGAATCAAATAGAGTACCAAAATGTCAACAAAAAGAGCCAGTCATATCATAACACACGATGAGCTTCTTAATGACCGTGAAGCAATGCAAGATAGAACCAGGTCTGCATATAACAAGAGCTGATGAGGTAAATTTGACAAGAACCGGTTGATAAATTAACAGGTCCTTGGGTAAGGTAACCAAGTCTTCGGCAATTATCCAGACTAATACATAAGTATTGGAATAAGGTGCTGAAAAAAGAGAAACAAAGAGAACAGGGCGAGGAGCAGAATAGAAAATATTCTTGTTCAAGGACGAACAATGACTCAGGACACACGTTTCTGGATAAAACTAAGGTATGATTACTCAAAACATTTATCGCACAGACGGAGTGTTTAAGTAAAACTAACACATCAACGAGAGTTTTCACAACTAACTGTAAGCAATTTTAGCCCACTTCTGTTCTCTTTAATAATATTATTTCCTCATATAAAACCATCAGTTCTTTCATATGGAACTGTAACCTATGCAAGGCGTTGATGCTCATTTTCGATCACGTTATGAAGGTTTGGTATCACGTTATTCAGGATCGGAATGAGCCTAGGAAACTTATATATCTGCGGAAAAATGATTTAGCTGTTATAATACCATCAGTTTTCTTCGAACTCCACAACGGTAATTTACAAATAACACACCAACACTTGTTGGAAGAAGATAAATTGTAGAGAATATGATATTTGTGGTAGCAAAAGCAGTAAAAACGAGTCGGTACATTTCTGTATCCACTGTAATAAGCTGTGACTTTCAAGCACATAGAAAATTGGTGGAGTAAGAGCAGTCACGACCAATCAGAACGAAGCGAAAATCATAGAGGAAATCGAATCTAAACAGTTCCGTAATTGTGTGGTGGCTAATTTCAACGTGTTCCTAATCTTCCTAATTAGCTCGCCTAGGTAACCGTCACCAAATAGAGCCATACCAACTTACTTACTTGTGCCTATTACCTCCAATGTAGCGTAGGCCGCCCACCAGTTTTCTTCAACCAACTCTGTCCTAGGCTTCTATTTCCAGTCCTGACGAATTTTTGTTCATCCCCCTATTATCTTTCTCCATTTCTCTACGTGATGTGTTCCTTAGCCTTCCTCTTTTTCTTCTGCGCTGAGGGTCCCAAGTGAGAGCTTGTCTTGTGACACAGTTAGGCGCTTTTCGTAGTGTGCGCCCTATCCACTTCCACCACTTCTTCCTCATTTCCTTCTCGACTGGAATCTTGTTTATTCTGTCCCACAGAAGGTTGTTTCTTGTCGTGTCTGGTCAACGAATCCGAAGTATTTTGCGTAGACAACTGTTAATAAACCATTGTATCTTCTGTATGATGGATTTCGTAGTTCTCCAGGTTTCCGCTCCATACAATATAACGGTCTTCAATTTTTGCAAGTGTACCGACAGACATCCAATCCTTGTGATGGTACTGCTTGTAACCCAGAACTATGTGACATGTTGAATTGATTGTTTCCTTGATCCCTTACCAAATAATCTCCAATGTTTATTCCTCTCCATTGAGAAGGCCTGGAACCTACTGCTGAGGGCTGTCTTCAGTTCCTTGAGTTTTACGGTATCCCGAAGAAGGCTATATTAAACTTGTGTGATGTTGTCCGCCTAGTCGTCCAGTGTTTCTTGAGTTTCAGTTTCATTTTAGCGACCAGCAAGTAGTAATCTGAGGCTATATCAACTCCTCACTTAGTCCTCACATCCTCCATGGTCCTTCTGAACGTTTTGTTGATACAGATATGGTCGATTTGGTTTTGAGTAATGTGATCGGGTGAAATCCATGTAGCTTTGTGTATGCGTTTGTGCGGGAATATTGTTCCGCCGATGAACAGTTTGTTTACGGCACATTAGTCTGCAAATCTCTCACCGTTTTCGTTCCTTTCTCCCAGTCCATGTCGTCCCATGATGTCTTCATATCCAGTGTTGTCCAAGCCAACTTGGCATTCAGGTCTCCCATAAGAATCGTCAAATCCTTTGATGAGCATCTGTCGACGATTGACTACAGCCTTTCGTAGAATTGATCTTTAACGTCGTCATTGTAGTGATTGGTAGGTGCATAACATTGGATGACGTTCATTGTAATGTCCTGTTTCTTTGTTTTGAAGGATGCTTTAATGATCTTGGATCTATGAGATTCCCATGCTATCAGTGCCTTTTGTGCATGTTTGGACAGCATCAGTGCAACTCCTTGTGTATGTGAAGCGTTTTCCTCTTCATGACCACAGTTTAACAGCAGTTCCCCTGAAGCTAGTCTCAGTTGTCCTACCTCTGTCCGATGCGTTTCGCTGATTCCAAGCACCTCTAGGTTGTATCTTTTCATTTCTACAGCAACTTGAAACAGTCTTCCAGTCTCTCACAATGTGCGAACGTGCCATCTTCCTGAATGAATGGTTGCTGTGGTTATGAGAAGAGTCATCAGCACTATGACTTCCGAGGGAACTCGGCTTTCATCACGTGACGTCATGATTCTTCTTGCAACTCCCAAGGCAGTGTTAAAATTGTTTGAATTACTTATTCTGGTTAGCGTTTTTTGGTAAGTTAGTTTTTAGGTAATGTTGGGTCGCCGACCCCATGCCCAAACCCATCCTCCTTTATCCGGGCTTGGGACCGGAAGTAGCCACAAAGGGTTTAGAGATGGAGTTAAATAGCGCCTGACGGTTATAAATCAGAAGGCTAATACGAAGAGTCTATTTCGTTTATTTTTAACACACCCCAAAATGGGACAACGGACCACAAGCCGACAGGTCAGGCGCACTGGCTGGCGAGTGTGCGAATGGATGTGTGAATTAATAGGGTTAAAATGTTCATATATATACATAGTAAAATGTGAGTCATAGTGATATTTAAGAGATTATCAATAAAGCGAATTGGATGAGTAAGGGCGTGGGCGTAAGCAGTGCTCACTCGTTCAAGCCCGAACAAACCGGATGATAAAAAATACCAATGGTACATATAAGCTCCTGCTGTACAAATAGCTAGGTAATTAAGTTAACCGAAATTAAATAGAATGAACTTAAATTTATGTGGAGGCAGTACAAGTGATCATCGTTTCCTAAACGACTACGTTATTGGTAATAAAACTCCATTATTATGATCACCTTAGCAGAATGACTACTAATTCATTTCTAATAAATATTCCAAAAACGTTTTCTCACAAAAATGGAGGGACGTATAGTATAGATGAAAAATGGCTACCCTTGAAACAAGAACATCCACTGCACATAATGAAACAATATGTTAACAAGACGTCAGTGATATATTTTTGGCTGACAATGATGAAACGTGAGTCAATATTCTGGGGCTCCACAATGGTAACAGAACAAGACAAGGTTCGTGGTCCTAACAACGCCCGATCTC
The DNA here is from genome assembly GCA_944470395.2 of Schistosoma turkestanicum. Taxonomy (NCBI): domain Eukaryota; kingdom Metazoa; phylum Platyhelminthes; class Trematoda; order Strigeidida; family Schistosomatidae; genus Schistosoma; species Schistosoma turkestanicum. Next base: position 30,977,510 of record OX103973.1, read on the forward strand.
CACTTAAACATTTGCCACACGATAGTCACCATAGCGCTGATGAGGCAGTTTTCCACCATTAAACCAGTCCAGAAATCAAGTAAATTGACAAGTTATAGTAGTTGTACTGAACGTAACTTATGAGCTAGCAATTCTCGAATCTATCTAATGCATGCTCTAGCAGTCACAAATGGATAAACACTCAATTTGGAAGAAACCAGCATATAAATCTGATGGTATTATATGATTATTCAAGTAAAGCGGTTAGGGATTCACAATTCAAACATGATTATAATGATATATATTTATATTTGTAATGATAATATATATATATATATATATATAGAGAGAGAGAGAGAGAGAGTACACAGCTCAGCAAATTAGACAGAAGGTATGTTAACTTCAGTGAAATAAACGTTATTATCTTGAAAAAATATTCTTTAATTGTAAGCTACACAATTGAAATAATGAATCGATCAATGTTAGACCACCATCAGAAACCTAAAAGCACGGGACATCCATTTCGTCCTGGTATGGGACTCATTAGCAGAGCACATCCACGATTCCCGCACCACGCAGGATCAGAACCCAGGACCTTCGGTCTTGCGCGCGAAAGCCTAACTCTAGATCACTCAGCTGACATCTAACGGTGTTAATGTCTAACTTCCATCAATTCACTGTCAGGCACAACCTCACACACTGTCTTCGGCAGTTTGTGTTTACACTCGAACAGGTTGAACCTCACTGGTCACGACTTCTCACTAGAACTCGGAGAAGATTACTCACGGAGCCAATCAATAGTGAGCACGTGTAATTGCATTACGGGGTACTGAAGATTGTAAAGTTAAACACTTAACCGTAAGCGATGTATAATATAAGACAGTATTTATAGATTTACTATTCAGTCAGTCAGCTACAAGGTATAACGTACACACATCAGTCCAGATTGCCATACCACATCAGCTCAGAGACGCAATTGCCAGTTCAAATCCCATAGTGGTAGAGATGGTAGAAGTAATAGCAGTAATGGAGAAATTAGGGTTCGAAGACATTAGAAGGGATCGTATTTTACTAGAAAATGTAGTTTGAGATTCAGTAAAGTGTCAGAAAGGATAGGATATATTATTTAGTTCGTCGAGTCCTACTGACACTACACGAATACTCACCAGACAGTTAGGCATTCGGATTACTTTAATAAAACTCTCATAATTAGTTGACTCTTTAACAGATGTATTACTTATTAGTGTTTATGTGATGCTAATGCTCGTTAAAGTACCGTTTTGTTCGAATGTAATGTAATTGCTCAGTTAATTTTGTCGATCAGATTGTTTTCTAACTTGCGATACTAAAC